>OZ012737.1:326453383-326754644 GCA_963859935.3 Lathyrus sativus | reverse complement strand
TAGTGAAAATGGTAAGTTTTTCACCTTGGAACTTTTGTTATGGTCTTTATAGTGAAATTGTTAGGTTTTTTCATATTGAACTTTTGCTATGGTCTTTATAGTGAAATTCGTGAGTTTTTTCACTTGGAAATTTTATTATGTTTTTTATAGTGAAATTTGTGAGTTTTTTAACCTGAAACTTTTGTTATGGTTTTAGAGTGAAATTTGTGAGTAATTTTAGTTGGATCTTTTGTTATGCTTTTTATAGTGAAATTTGTGAGTTTTCTAACATTGAAGTTTTGTTATGGTCTTTATAGTGAAAATGGTAAGATTTTCACCTTGGAACTTTTGTTATGGTCTTTATAGTGAAATTGTTAGGTTTTTTCATATTGAACTTTTGTTATGGTCTTTGTAGTGAAATTAATGATTTTTTCACTTGGAACTCTTATTATGTTTTTTATAGTGAAATTTGTGAGTTTTTTTAAATTGGAACTTTTGTTATGGTTTTAGAGTGAAATTTCTGAGTATTTTTAACTTGGATCTTTTGTTATGCTTTTTATAGTTAAATTGGTGAGTTTTTTAACTTTCAACTTTTGTTTTGGTTTTTATAGTGAAAATTTTGACTTTTTTAACTCGAAAATTTTGTATTGGTCTTTATAGTGAAATTGGTGAGTTTTTTTAACTTGGAACTTTTATTATTGTTTTTAAAGGGACATTCATGATTTTTTAACATTGAACTTTTATTTTGGTTTTTGTAGTGAAATGTGTGTGTTTTTTTAACTTATACATTTGTTATGGTGTTTATAGTGAAATTTGTGAGGTTTTTAACATGAAACTTTTGTCATGGTATTTATAGTGAATTAGCTGAGTTTTTTAACATGGAACTTTTTATATAAACTTCATGTGAAATTGTAGACTTTTCTGACATTGAACTTTTGTTATGGTCTTGATAGGGAAATTTGTGAGTTTTTAAACATGGAACTTTTGTTATGGTCTTTGTAGTGAATTTTTATGAGTTTTTTTAACCTGGAACTTTTGTTATTATATCAGAGTGAAATTTGTGAGCGTTTTTAACTTGAATCTTTTGTTATGCTTTTTATAGTGAAATTTGTGAATTTTTTAACATTGAATTTTTGTTATGGTCTTTATAATGAAAATGGTAAGTTTTTCACCTTGGAACTTTTGTTATGGTCTTTATAGTGAAATTGTTAGGTTTTTTCATATTGAACTTTTGTTATGGTCTTTATAGTGAAATTAATGATTTTTTCACTTGGAACTCTTATTATGTTTTTTATAGTGAAATTTGTGAGTTTTTTTAACCTGGAACTTTTGTTATGGTTTTAGAGTGAAATTTGTGAGTATTTTTAATATTTAAGTTTTGTTATGGTTTTTATAGTGAAAATGGTAGGTTTTTCACCTTGGAACTTTTGTTATGGTCTTTATAGTGAAATTGTTAGGTTTTTTCATATTGAACTTTTGTTATGGTCTTTATAGTGAAATTAATGATTTTTTCACTTGGAACTCTTATTATGTTTTTTATAGTGAAATTTGTGAGTTTTTTTAACCTGGAACTTTTTTTATGGTTTTAGAGTGAAATTTGTGAGTATTTTTAACTTGGATCTTTTGTTATGCTTTTTATAGTGAAATTGGTGAGTTTTTTAACATTGAAGTTTTGTTATGGTTTTTATAGTGAAAATGGTAAGTTTTTCACCTTGGAACTTTTGTTATGGTCTTTATAGTGAAATTGTTAGGTTTTTTCATATTGAACTTTTGCTATGGTCTTTATAGTGAAATTCGTGAGTTTTTTCACTTGGAAATTTTATTATGTTTTTTATAGTGAAATTTGTGAGTTTTTTAACCTGAAACTTTTGTTATGGTTTTAGAGTGAAATTTGTGAGTAATTTTAGTTGGATCTTTTGTTATGCTTTTTATAGTGAAATTATGAGTTTTCTAACATTGAAGTTTTGTTATGGTCTTTATAGTGAAAATGGTAAGATTTTCACCTTGGAACTTTTGTTATGGTCTTTATAGTGAAATTGTTAGGTTTTTTCATATTGAACTTTTGTTATGGTCTTTATAGTGAAATTAATGATTTTTTCACTTGGAACTCTTATTATGTTTTTTATAGTGAAATTTGTGAGTTTTTTTAAATTGGAACTTTTGTTATGGTTTTAGAGTGAAATTTCTGAGTATTTTTAACTTGGATCTTTTGTTATGCTTTTTATAGTTAAATTGGTGAGTTTTTTAACTTTCAACTTTTGTTATGGTTTTTATAGTGAAAATTTTGACTTTTTTAACTCGAAAATTTTGTATTGGTCTTTATAGTGAAATTGGTGAGTTTTTTTAACTTGGAACTTTTATTATTGTTTTTAAAGGGACATTCATGATTTTTTAACTTTGAACTTTTATTTTGGTTTTTGTAGTGAAATGTGTGTGTTTTTTTAACTTATACATTTGTTATGGTGTAGTAGTGAAATTTGTGAGGTTTTTAACATGAAACTTTTGTCATGGTATTTATAGTGAATTAGCTGAGTTTTTTAACATGGAACTTTTTATATAAACTTCATGTGAAATTTTAGACTTTTCTGACATTGAACTTTTGTTATGGTCTTGATAGGGAAATTTGTGAGTTTTTAAACATGGAACTTTTGTTATGGTGTTTATATTGAAATTGGTAAGTTTTTCACATTTAACTTTTGTTATGGTCTTTGTAGTGAATTTTTATGAGTTTTTTTAACTTGGAACTTTTGTTATTATATCAGAGTGAAATTTGTGAGCGTTTTTAACTTGAATCTTTTGTTATGCTTTTTATAGTGAAATTTGTGAATTTTTTAACATTGAATTTTTGTTATGGTCTTTATAATGAAAATGGTAAGTTTTTCACCTTGGAACTTTTGTTATGGTCTTTATAGTGAAATTGTTAGGTTTTTTCATATTGAACTTTTGTTATGGTCTTTATAGTGAAATTAATGATTTTTTCACTTGGAACTCTTATTATGTTTTTTATAGTGAAATTTGTGAGTTTTTTTAACCTGGAACTTTTGTTATGGTTTTAGAGTGAAATTTGTGAGTATTTTTAATATTGAAGTTTTGTTATGGTTTTTATAGTGAAAATGGTAAGTTTTTCACCTTGGAACTTTTGTTATGGTCTTTATAGTCAAATTGTTAGGTTTTTTCATATTGAACTTTTGTTATGGTCTTTATAGTGAAATTAATGATTTTTTCACTTGGAACTCTTATTATGTTTTTTATAGTGAAATTTGTGAGTTTTTTTAACCTGGAACTTTTTTTATGGTTTTAGAGTGAAATTTGTGAGTATTTTTAACTTGGATCTTTTGTTATGCTTTTTATAGTGAAATTGGTGAGTTTTTTAACATTGAAGTTTTGTTATGGTTTTTATAGTGAAAATGGTAAGTTTTTCACCTTGGAACTTTTGTTATGGTCTTTATAGTGAAATTGTTAGGTTTTTTCATATTGAACTTTTGCTATGGTCTTTATAGTGAAATTCGTGAGTTTTTTCACTTGGAAATTTTATTATGTTTTTTATAGTGAAATTTGTGAGTTTTTTAACCTGAAACTTTTGTTATGGTTTTAGAGTGAAATTTGTGAGTAATTTTAGTTGGATCTTTTGTTATGCTTTTTATAGTGAAATTTGTGAGTTTTCTAACATTGAAGTTTTGTTATGGTCTTTATAGTGAAAATGGTAAGATTTTCACCTTGGAACTTTTGTTATGGTCTTTATAGTGAAATTGTTAGGTTTTTTCATATTGAACTTTTGTTATGGTCTTTATAGTGAAATTAATGATTTTTTCACTTGGAACTCTTATTATGTTTTTTATAGTGAAATTTGTGAGTTTTTTTAAATTGGAACTTTTGTTATGGTTTTAGAGTGAAATTTCTGAGTATTTTTAACTTGGATCTTTTGTTATGCTTTTTATAGTTAAATTGGTGAGTTTTTTAACTTTCAACTTTTGTTATGATTTTTATAGTGAAAATTTTGACTTTTTTAACTCGAAAATTTTGTATTGGTCTTTATAGTGAAATTGGTGAGTTTTTTTAACTTGGAACTTTTATTATTGTTTTTAAAGGGACATTCATGATTTTTTAACTTTGAACTTTTATTTTGGTTTTTGTAGTGAAATGTGTGTGTTTTTTAACTTATACATTTGTTATGGTGTTTATAGTGAAATTTGTGAGGTTTTTAACATGAAACTTTTGTCATGGTATTTATAGTGAATTAGCTGAGTTTTTTAACATGGAACTTTTTATATAAACTTCATGTGAAATTGTAGACTTTTCTGACATTGAACTTTTGTTATGGTCTTGATAGGGAAATTTGTGAGTTTTTAAACATGGAACTTTTGTTATGGTGTTTATAGTGAAATTGGTAAGTTTTTCACATTTAACTTTTGTTATGATCTTTGTAGTGAATTTTTATGAGTTTTTTTAACCTGGAACTTTTGTTATTATATCAGAGTGAAATTTGTGAGCGTTTTTAACTTGAATCTTTTGTTATGCTTTTTATAGTGAAATTTGTGAATTTTTTAACATTGAATTTTTGTTATGGTCTTTATAATGAAAATGGTAAGTTTTTCACCTTGGAACTTTTGTTATGGTCTTTATAGTGAAATTGTTAGGTTTTTTCATATTGAACTTTTGTTATGGTCTTTATAGTGAAATTAATGATTTTTTCACTTGGAACTCTTATTATGTTTTTTATAGTGAAATTTGTGAGTTTTTTTAACCTGGAACTTTTGTTATGGTTTTAGAGTGAAATTTGTGAGTATTTTTAATATTGAAGTTTTGTTATGGTTTTTATAGTGAAAATGGTAAGTTTTTCACCTTGGAACTTTTGTTATGGTCTTTATAGTGAAATTGTTAGGTTTTTTCATATTGAACTTTTGTTATGGTCTTTATAGTGAAATATATGATTTTTTCACTTGGAACTCTTATTATGTTTTTTATAGTGAAATTTGTGAGTTTTTTTAACCTGGAACTTTTTTTATGGTTTTAGAGTGAAATTTGTGAGTATTTTTAACTTGGATCTTTTGTTATGCTTTTTATAGTGAAATTGGTGAGTTTTTTAACATTGAAGTTTTGTTATGGTTTTTATAGTGAAAATGGTAAGTTTTTCACCTTGGAACTTTTGTTATGGTCTTTATAGTGAAATTGTTAGGTTTTTTCATATTGAACTTTTGCTATGGTCTTTATAGTGCAATTCGTGAGTTTTTTCACTTGGAAATTTTATTATGTTTTTTATAGTGAAATTTGTGAGTTTTTTTTAACCTGAAACTTTTGTTATGGTTTTAGAGTGAAATTTGTGAGTATTTTTAATATTGAAGTTTTGTTATGGTTTTTATAGTGAAAATGGTAAGTTTTTCACCTTGGAACTTTTGTTATGGTCTTTATAGTGAAATTGTTAGGTTTTTTCATATTGAACTTTTGTTATGGTCTTTATAGTGAAATTAATGATTTTTTCACTTGGAACTCTTATTATGTTTTTTATAGTGAAATTTGTGAGTTTTTTTAACCTGGAACTTTTTTTATGGTTTTAGAGTGAAATTTGTGAGTATTTTTAACTTGGATCTTTTGTTATGCTTTTTATAGTGAAATTGGTGAGTTTTTTAACATTGAAGTTTTGTTATGGTTTTTATAGTGAAAATGGTAAGTTTTTCACCTTGGAACTTTTGTTATGGTCTTTATAGTGAAATTGTTAGGTTTTTTCATATTGAACTTTTGCTATGGTCTTTATAGTGAAATTCGTGAGTTTTTTCACTTGGAAATTTTATTATGTTTTTTATAGTGAAATTTGTGAGTTTTTTAACCTGAAACTTTTGTTATGGTTTTAGAGTGAAATTTGTGAGTAATTTTAGTTGGATCTTTTGTTATGCTTTTTATAGTGAAATTTGTGAGTTTTCTAACATTGAAGTTTTGTTATGGTCTTTATAGTGAAAATGGTAAGATTTTCACCTTGGAACTTTTGTTATGGTCTTTATAGTGAAATTGTTAGGTTTTTTCATATTGAACTTTTGTTATGGTCTTTATAGTGAAATTAATGATTTTTTCACTTGGAACTCTTATTATGTTTTTTATAGTGAAATTTGTGAGTTTTTTTAAATTGGAACTTTTGTTATGGTTTTAGAGTGAAATTTCTGAGTATTTTTAACTTGGATCTTTTGTTATGCTTTTTATAGTTAAATTGGTGAGTTTTTTAACTTTCAACTTTTGTTATGATTTTTATAGTGAAAATTTTGACTTTTTTAACTCGAAAATTTTGTATTGGTCTTTATAGTGAAATTGGTGAGTTTTTTTAACTTGGAACTTTTATTATTGTTTTTAAAGGGACATTCATGATTTTTTAACTTTGAACTTTTATTTTGGTTTTTGTAGTGAAATGTGTGTGTTTTTTAACTTATACATTTGTTATGGTGTTTATAGTGAAATTTGTGAGGTTTTTAACATGAAACTTTTGTCATGGTATTTATAGTGAATTAGCTGAGTTTTTTAACATGGAACTTTTTATATAAACTTCATGTGAAATTGTAGACTTTTCTGACATTGAACTTTTGTTATGGTCTTGATAGGGAAATTTGTGAGTTTTTAAACATGGAACTTTTGTTATGGTGTTTATATTGAAATTGGTAAGTTTTTCACATTTAACTTTTGTTATGGTCTTTGTAGTGAATTTTTATGAGTTTTTTTAACCTGGAACTTTTGTTATTATATCAGAGTGAAATTTGTGAGCGTTTTTAACTTGAATCTTTTGTTATGCTTTTTATAGTGAAATTTGTGAATTTTTTAACATTGAATTTTTGTTATGGTCTTTATAATGAAAATGGTAAGTTTTTCACCTTGGAACTTTTGTTATGGTCTTTATAGTGAAATTGTTAGGTTTTTTCATATTGAACTTTTGTTATGGTCTTTATAGTGAAATTAATGATTTTTTCACTTGGAACTCTTATTATGTTTTTTATAGTGAAATTTGTGAGTTTTTTTAACCTGGAACTTTTGTTATGGTTTTAGAGTGAAATTTGTGAGTATTTTTAATATTGAAGTTTTGTTATGGTTTTTATAGTGAAAATGGTAAGTTTTTCACCTTGGAACTTTTGTTATGGTCTTTATAGTGAAATTGTTAGGTTTTTTCATATTGAACTTTTGTTATGGTCTTTATAGTGAAATTAATGATTTTTTCACTTGGAACTCTTATTATGTTTTTTATAGTGAAATTTGTGAGTTTTTTTAACCTGGAACTTTTTTTATGGTTTTAGAGTGAAATTTGTGAGTATTTTTAACTTGGATCTTTTGTTATGCTTTTTATAGTGAAATTGGTGAGTTTTTTAACATTGAAGTTTTGTTATGGTTTTTATAGTGAAAATGGTAAGTTTTTCACCTTGGAACTTTTGTTATGGTCTTTATAGTGAAATTTTTAGGTTTTTTCATATTGAACTTTTGCTATGGTCTTTATAGTGAAATTCGTGAGTTTTTTCACTTGGAAATTTTATTATGTTTTTTATAGTGAAATTTGTGAGTTTTTTAACCTGAAACTTTTGTTATGGTTTTAGAGTGAAATTTGTGAGTAATTTTAGTTGGATCTTTTGTTATGCTTTTTATAGTGAAATTTGTGAGATTTCTAACATTGAAGTTTTGTTATGGTCTTTATAGTGAAAATGGTAAGATTTTCACCTTGGAACTTTTGTTATGGTCTTTATAGTGAAATTGTTAGGTTTTTTCATAGTGAACTTTTGTTATGGTCTTTATAGTGAAATTAATGATTTTTTCACTTGGAACTCTTATTATGTTTTTTATAGTGAAATTTGTGAGTTTTTTTAAATTGGAACTTTTGTTATGGTTTTAGAGTGAAATTTCTGAGTATTTTTAACTTGGATCTTTTGTTATGCTTTTTATAGTTAAATTGGTGAGTTTTTTAACTTTCAACTTTTGTTATGGTTTTTATAGTGAAAATTTTGACTTTTTTAACTCGAAAATTTTGTATTGGTCTTTATAGTGAAATTGGTGAGTTTTTTTAACTTGGAACTTTTATTATTGTTTTTAAAGGGACATTCATGATTATTTAACTTTGAACTTTTATTTTGGTTTTTGTAGTGAAATGTGTGTGTTTTTTAACTTATACATTTGTTATGGTGTTTATAGTGAAATTTGTGAGATTTTTAACATGAAACTTTTGTCATGGTATTTATAGTGAATTAGCTGAGTTTTTTAACATGGAACTTTTTATATAAACTTCATGTGAAATTGTAGACTTTTCTGACATTGAACTTTTGTTATGGTCTTGATAGGGAAATTTGTGAGTTTTTAAACATGGAACTTTTGTTATGGTGTTTATATTGAAATTGGTAAGTTTTTCACATTTAACTTTTGTTATGGTCTTTGTAGTGAATTTTTATGAGTTTTTTTAACCTGGAACTTTTGTTATTATATCAGAGTGAAATTTGTGAGCGTTTTTAACTTGAATCTTTTGTTATGCTTTTTATAGTGAAATTTGTGAATTTTTTAACATTGAATTTTTGTTATTGTCTTTATAATGAAAATGGTAAGTTTTTCACCTTGGAACTTTTGTTATGGTCTTTATAGTGAAATTGTTAGGTTTTTTCATATTGAACTTTTGTTATGGTCTTTATAGTGAAATTAATGATTTTTTCACTTGGAACTCTTATTATGTTTTTTATAGTGAAATTTGTGAGTTTTTTTAACCTGGAACTTTTGTTATGGTTTTAGAGTGAAATTTGTGAGTATTTTTAATATTGAAGTTTTGTTATGGTTTTTATAGTGAAAATGGTAAGTTTTTCACCTTGGAACTTTTGTTATGGTCTTTATAGTGAAATTGTTAGGTTTTTTTATATTGAACTTTTGTTATGGTCTTTATAGTGAAATTAATGATTTTTTCACTTGGAACTCTTATTATGTTTTTTATAGTGAAATTTGTGAGTTTTTTTAACCTGGAACTTTTTTTATGGTTTTAGAGTGAAATTTGTGAGTATTTTTAACTTGGATCTTTTATTATGTTTTTTATAGTGAAATTGGTGAGTTTTTTAACATTGAAGTTTTGTTATGGTTTTTATAGTGAAAATGGTAAGTTTTTCACCTTGGAACTTTTGTTATGGTCTTTATAGTGAAATTGTTAGGTTTTTTCATATTGAACTTTTGCTATGGTCTTTATAGTGAAATTCGTGAGTTTTTTCACTTGGAAATTTTATTATGTTTTTTATAGTGAAATTTGTGAGTTTTTTAACCTGAAACTTTTATTATGGTTTTAGAGTGAAATTTATGAGTAATTTTAGTTGGATCTTTTGTTATGCTTTTTATAGTGAAATTTGTGAGTTTTCTAACATTGAAGTTTTGTTATGGTTTTTATAGTGAAAATGGTAAGATTTTCACCTTGGAACTTTTGTTATGGTCTTTATAGTGAAATTGTTAGGTTTTTTCATATTGAACTTTTGTTATGGTCTTTATAGTGAAATTAATGATTTTTTCACTTGGAACTCTTATTATGTTTTTTATAGTGAAATTTGTGAGTTTTTTTAAATTGGAACTTTTGTTATGGTTTTAGAGTGAAATTTCTGAGTACTTTTAACTTGGATCTTTTGTTATGCTTTTTATAGTTAAATTGGTGAGTTTTTTAACTTTCAACTTTTGTTATGGTTTTTATAGTGAAAATGGTAAGTTTTTCACCTTGGAACTTTTGTTATGGTCTTTATAGTGAAATTGTTAGGTTTTTTCATATTGAACTTTTGCTATGGTCTTTATAGTGAAATTCGTGAGTTTTTTCACTTGGAAATTTTATTATGTTTTTTATAGTGAAATTTGTGAGTTTTTTAACCTGAAACTTTTGTTATGGTTTTAGAGTGAAATTTGTGAGTAATTTTAGTTGGATCTTTTGTTATGCTTTTTATAGTGAAATTTGTGAGTTTTCTAACATTGAAGTTTTGTTATGGTCTTTATAGTGAAAATGGTAAGATTTTCACCTTGGAACTTTTGTTATGGTCTTTATAGTGAAATTGTTATGTTTTTTCATATTGAACTTTTGTTATGGTCTTTATAGTGAAATTAATGATTTTTTCACTTGGAACTCTTATTATGTTTTTTATAGTGAAATTTGTGAGTTTTTTTAAATTGAAACTTTTGTTATGGTTTTAGAGTGAAATTTCTGAGTATTTTTAACTTGGATCTTTTGTTATGCTTTTTATAGTTAAATTGGTGAGTTTTTTAACTTTCAACTTTTGTTATGGTTTTTATAGTGAAAATTGAATTTTTTAACTCAAAAATTTTGTATTGGTCTTTATAGTGAAATTGGTGTGTTTTTTAACTTGGAACTTTTATTATTATTTTTAAAGGGACATTCATGATTTTTTAACTTTGAACTTTTATTTTGGTTTTTGTAGTGAAATGTGTGTGTTTTTTAACTTATACATTTGTTATGGTGTTTGTAGTGAAATTTGTGAGGTTTTTAACATGAAACTTTTGTCATGGTATTTATAGTAAATTGGGTGAGTTATTTAACATGAAACTTTTTATATAAACTTCATGTGAAATTGGAGCCTTTTCTGACTTTGAACTTTTGTTATGGTCTTGATAGGGAAATTTGTGAGTTTTTAAACACGGAACTTTTGTTATGGTGTTCATAGTGAAATTTGTAAGTTTTTCACATTTAACTTTTGATATGGTCTTTATAGTGAAATTTGTGAGTTTTTTTTAACCTGGAGCTTTTGTTATTATTTCAGAGTGAAATTTGTGAGTATTTTTAACTTGGTTCTTTTGTTATGCTTTTTATAGTGAAATTTGTGAATTTTTTAACATTGAATTTTTGTGATGGTCTTAATAATGAAAATGGTAAGTTTTTCACCTTCGAACTTTTGTTATGGTCTTTATAGTGAAATTGTTAGGTTTTTTCATATTGAACTTTTGTTATGGTCTTTATAGTGAAATTAATGATTTTTTCACTTGGAACTCTTATTATGTTTTTTATAGTGAAATTTGTGAGTTTTTTTAAATTGGAACTTTTGTTATGGTTTTAGAGTGAAATTTGTGAGTATTTTTAACTTGGATCTTTTGTTATGCTTTTTATAGTGAAATTGGTGAGTTTTTTAACTTTCAACTTTTGTTATGGTTTTTATAGTGAAAATTTTGACTTTTTTAACTCGAAAATTTTGTATTGGTCTTTATAGTGAAATTGGTGAGTTTTTTTAACTTGGAACTTTTATTATTGTTTTTAAAGGGACATTCATGATTTTTTAACTTTGAACTTTTATTTTGGTTTTTGTAGTGAAATGTGTGTGTTTTTTTAACTTATACATTTGTTATGGTGTTTATAGTGAAATTTGTGAGGTTTTTAACATGAAACTTTTGTCATGGTATTTATAGTGAATTAGCTGAGTTTTTTAACATGGAACTTTTTATATAAACTTCATGTGAAATTGTAGACTTTTCTGACATTGAACTTTTGTTATGGTCTTGATAGGGAAATTTGTGAGTTTTTAAACATGGAACTTTTGTTATGGTGTTTATAGTGAAATTGGTAAGTTTTTCACATTTAACTTTTGTTATGGTCTTTATAGTGAATTTTTATGAGTTTTTTTAACCTGGAACTTTTGTTATTATATCAGAGTGAAATTTGTGAGCGTTTTTAACTTGAATCTTTTGTTATGCTTTTTATAGTGAAATTTGTGAATTTTTTAACATTGAATTTTTGTTATGGTCTTTATAATGAAAATGGTAAGTTTTTCACCTTGGAACTTTTGTTATGTTCTTTATAGTGAAATTGTTAGGTTTTTTCATATTGAAATTTTATTATGGTCTTTATAGTGAAATTAATGATTTTTTCACTTGGAACTCTTATTATGTTTTTTATAGTGAAATTTGTGTGTTTTTTTTAACCTGGAACTTTTGTTATGGTTTTAGAGTGAAATTTGTGAGTATTTTTAATATTGAAGTTTTGTTATGGTTTTTATAGTGGAAATGGTAAGTTTTTCACCTTGGAACTTTTGTTATGGTCTTTATAGTGAAATTGTTAGGTTTTTTCATATTGAACTTTTGTTATGGTCTTTATAGTGAAATTAATGATTTTTTCACTTGGAACTCTTATTATGTTTTTTATAGTGAAATTTGTGAGTTTTTTTAACCTGGAACTTTTTTTATGGTGTTAGAGTGAAATTTGTGAGTATTTTTAACTTGGATCTTTTGTTATGCTTTTTATAGTGAAATTGGTGAGTTTTTTAACATTGAAGTTTTGTTATGGTTTTTATAGTGAAAATGGTAAGTTTTTCACCTTGGAACTTTTGTTATGGTCTTTATAGTGAAATTGTTAGGTTTTTTCATATTGAACTTTTGCTATGGTCTTTATAGTGAAATTCGTGAGTTTTTTCACTTGGAAATTTTATTATGTTTTTTATAGTGAAATTTGTGAGTTTTTTAACCTGAAACTTTTGTTATGGTTTTAGAGTGAAATTTGTGAGTAATTTTAGTTGGATCTTTTGTTATGCTTTTTATAGTGAAATTTGTGAGTTTTCTAACATTGAAGTTTTGTTATGGTCTTTATAGTGAAATTAATGATTTTTTCACTTGGAACTCTTATTATGTTTTTTATAGTGAAATTTGTGAGTTTTTTTAAATTGGAACTTTTGTTATGGTTTTAGAGTGAAATTTCTGAGTATTTTTGACTTGGATCTTTTGTTATGCTTTTTATAGTTAAATTGGTGAGTTTTTTAACTTTCAACTTTTGTTATGGTTTTTATAGTGAAAATTGACTTTTTTAACTCAAAAATTTTGTATTGGTCTTTATAGTGAAATTGGTGTGTTTTTTAACTTGGAACTTTTATTATTATTTTTAAAGGGACATTCATGATTTTTTTAACTTTGAACTTTTATTTTGGTTTTTGTAGTGAAATGTGTGTGTTTTTTAACTTATACATTTGTTATGGTGTTTGTAGTGAAATTTGTGAGGTTTTTAACATGAAACTTTTGTCATGGTATTTATAGTAAATTGGGTGAGTTATTTAACATGAAACTTTTTATATAAACTTCATGTGAAATTGGAGCCTTTTCTGACTTTGAACTTTTGTTATGGTCTTGATAGGGAAATTTGTGAGTTTTTAAACACGGAACTTTTGTTATGGTGTTCATAGTGAAATTTGTAAGTTTTTCACATTTAACTTTTGATATGGTCTTTATAGTGAAATTTGTGAGTTTTCTTTAACCTGGAGCTTTTGTTATTATTTCAGAGTGAAATTTGTGAGTATTTTTAACTTGGTTCTTTTGTTATGCTTTTTATAGTGAAATTTGTGAATTTTTTAACATTGAATTTTTGTGATGGTCTTAATAATGAAAATGGTAAGTTTTTCACCTTCGAACTTTTGTTATGGTCTTTATAGTGAAATTGTTAGGTTTTTTCATATTGAACTTTTGTTATGGTCTTTATAGTGAAATTAATGATTTTTTCACTTGGAACTCTTATTATGTTTTTTATAGTGAAATTTGTGAGTTTTTTTAAATTGGAACTTTTGTTATGGTTTTAGAGTGAAATTTGTGAGTATTTTTAACTTGGATCTTTTGTTATGCTTTTTATAGTGAAATTGGTGAGTTTTTTAACTTTCAACTTTTGTTATGGTTTTTATAGTGAAAATTTTGACTTTTTTAACTCGAAAATTTTGTATTGGTCTTTATAGTGAAATTGGTGAGTTTTTTTAACTTGGAACTTTTATTATTGTTTTTAAAGGGACATTCATGATTTTTTAACTTTGAACTTTTATTTTGGTTTTTGTAGTGAAATGTGTGTGTTTTTTTAACTTATACATTTGTTATGGTGTTTATAGTGAAATTTGTGAGGTTTTTAACATGAAACTTTTGTCATGGTATTTATAGTGAATTAGCTGAGTTTTTTAACATGGAACTTTTTATATAAACTTCATGTGAAATTGTAGACTTTTCTGACATTGAACTTTTGTTATGGTCTTGATAGGGAAATTTGTGAGTTTTTAAACATGGAACTTTTGTTATGGTGTTTATAGTGAAATTGGTAAGTTTTTCACATTTAACTTTTGTTATGGTCTTTATAGTGAATTTTTATGAGTTTTTTTAACCTGGAACTTTTGTTATTATATCAGAGTGAAATTTGTGAGCGTTTTTAACTTGAATCTTTTGTTATGCTTTTTATAGTGAAATTTGTGAATTTTTTAACATTGAATTTTTGTTATGGTCTTTATAATGAAAATGGTAAGTTTTTCACCTTGGAACTTTTGTTATGTTCTTTATAGTGAAATTGTTAGGTTTTTTCATATTGAAATTTTATTATGGTCTTTATAGTGAAATTAATGATTTTTTCACTTGGAACTCTTATTATGTTTTTTATAGTGAAATTTGTGTGTTTTTTTTAACCTGGAACTTTTGTTATGGTTTTAGAGTGAAATTTGTGAGTATTTTTAATATTGAAGTTTTGTTATGGTTTTTATAGTGGAAATGGTAAGTTTTTCACCTTGGAACTTTTGTTATGGTCTTTATAGTGAAATTGTTAGGTTTTTTCATATTGAACTTTTGTTATGGTCTTTATAGTGAAATTAATGATTTTTTCACTTGGAACTCTTATTATGTTTTTTATAGTGAAATTTGTGAGTTTTTTTAACCTGGAACCTTTTTTTTATGGTTTTAGATTGAAATTTGTGAGTATTTTTAACTTGGATCTTTTGTTATGCTTTTTATAGTGAAATTGGTGAGTTTTTTAACATTGAAGTTTTGTTATGGTTTTTATAGTGAAAATGGTAAGTTTTTCACCTTGGAACTTTTGTTATGGTCTTTATAGTGAAATTGTTAGGTTTTTTCATATTGAACTTTGCTATGGTCTTTATAGTGAAATTCGTGAGTTTTTTCACTTGGAAATTTTATTATGTTTTTTATAGTGAAATTTGTGAGTTTTTTAACCTGAAACTTTTGTTATGGTTTTAGAGTGAAATTTGTGAGTAATTTTAGTTGGATCTTTTGTTATGCTTTTTATAGTGAAATTTGTGAGTTTTCTAACATTGAAGTTTTGTTATGGTCTTTATAGTGAAAATGGTAAGATTTTCACCTTGGAACTTTTGTTATGGTCTTTATAGTGAAATTGTTAGGTTTTTTCATATTGAACTTTTGTTATGGTCTTTATAGTGAAATTAATGATTTTTTCACTTGGAACTCTTATTATGTTTTTTATAGTGAAATTTGTGAGTTTTTTTAAATTGGAACTTTTGTTATGGTTTTAGAGTGAAATTTCTGAGTATTTTTAACTTGGATCTTTTGTTATGCTTTTTATAGTTAAATTGGTGAGTTTTTTAACTTTCAACTTTTGTTATGGTTTTTATAGTGAAAATTGACTTTTTTAACTCAAAAATTTTGTATTGGTCTTTATAGTGAAATTGGTGTGTTTTTTAACTTGGAACTTTTATTATTATTTTTAAAGGGACATTCATGATTTTTTAACTTTGAACTTTTATTTTGGTTTTTGTAGTGAAATGTGTGTGTTTTTTAACTTATACATTTGTTATGGTGTTTGTAGTGAAATTTGTGAGGTTTTTAACATGAAACTTTTGTCATGGTATTTATAGTAAATTGGGTGAGTTATTTAACATGAAACTTTTTATATAAACTTCATGTGAAATTAGAGCCTTTTCTGACTTTGAACTTTTGTTATGGTCTTGATAGGGAAATTTGTGAGTTTTTAAACACGGAACTTTTGTTATGGTGTTCATAGTGAAATTTGTAAGTTTTTCACATTTAACTTTTGATATGGTCTTTATAGTGAAATTTGTGAGTTTTTTTTAACCTGGAGCTTTTGTTATTATTTCAGAGTGAAATTTGTGAGTATTTTTAACTTGGTTCTTTTGTTATGCTTTTTATAGTGAAATTTGTGAATTTTTTAACATTGAATTTTTGTGATGGTCTTAATAATGAAAATGGTAAGTTTTTCACCTTCGAACTTTTGTTATGGTCTTTATAGTGAAATTGTTAGGTTTTTTCATATTGAACTTTTGTTATGGTCTTTATAGTGAAATTAATGATTTTTTCACTTGGAACTCTTATTATGTTTTTTATAGTGAAATTTGTGAGTTTTTTTAAATTGGAACTTTTGTTATGGTTTTAGAGTGAAATTTGTGAGTATTTTTAACTTGGATCTTTTGTTATGCTTTTTATAGTGAAATTGGTGATTTTTTTAACTTTCAACTTTTGTTATGGTTTTTATAGTGAAAATTTTGACTTTTTTAACTCGAATATTTTGTATTGGTCTTTATAGTGAAATTGGTGAGTTTTTTTAACTTGGAACTTTTATTATTGTTTTTAAAGGGACATTCATGATTTTTTAACTTTGAACTTTTATTTTGGTTTTTGTAGTGAAATGTGTGTGTTTTTTAACTTATACATTTGATATGGTGTTTATAGTGAAATTTGTGAGGTTTTTAACATGAAACTTTTGTCATGGTATTTATAGTGAATTAGCTGAGTTTTTTAACATGGAACTTTTTATATAAACTTCATGTGAAATTGTAGACTTTTCTGACATTGAACTTTTGTTATGGTCTTGA
Source organism: Lathyrus sativus (assembly GCA_963859935.3). Classification (NCBI taxonomy): domain Eukaryota; kingdom Viridiplantae; phylum Streptophyta; class Magnoliopsida; order Fabales; family Fabaceae; genus Lathyrus; species Lathyrus sativus. The sequence continues at coordinate 326,738,103 of OZ012737.1, read as the reverse complement.
TAGGGAAATTTGTGAGTTTTTAAACATGGAACTTTTGTTATGGTGTTTATAGTGAAATTGGTAAGTTTTTCACATTTAACTTTTGTTATGGTCTTTATAGTGAATTTTTATGAGTTTTTTTAACCTGGAACTTTTGTTATTATATCAGAGTGAAATTTGTGAGCGTTTTTAACTTGAATCTTTTGTTATGCTTTTTATAGTGAAATTTGTGAGTTTTTTAACATTGAATTTTTGTTATGGTCTTTATAATGAAAATGGTAAGTTTTTCACCTTGGAACTTTTGTTATGGTCTTTATAGTGAAATTGTTAGGTTTTTTCATATTGAAATTTTATTATGGTCTTTATAGTGAAATTAATGATTTTTTCACTTAGAACTCTTATTATGTTTTTTATAGTGAAATTTGTGAGTTTTTTTTAACCTGGAACTTTTGTTATGGTTTTAGAGTGAAATTTGTGAGTATTTTTAATATTGAAGTTTTGTTATGGTTTTTATAGTGGAAATGGTAAGTTTTTCACCTTGGAACTTTTGTTATGGTCTTTATAGTGAAATTGTTAGGTTTTTTCATATTGAACTTTTGTTATGGTCTTTATAGTGAAATTAATGATTTTTTCACTTGGAACTCTTATTATGTTTTTTATAGTGAAATTTGTGAGTTTTTTTAACCTGGAACTTTTTTTATGGTTTTAGAGTGAAATTTGTGAGTATATTTAACTTGGATCTTTTGTTATGCTTTTTATAGTGAAATTGGTGAGTTTTTTAACATTGAAGTTTTGTTATGGTTTTTATAGTGAAAATGGTAAGTTTTTCACCTTGGAACTTTTGTTATGGTCTTTATAGTGAAATTGTTAGGTTTTTTCATATTGAACTTTTGCTATGGTCTTTATAGTGAAATTCGTGAGTTTTTTCACTTGGAAATTTTATTATGTTTTTTATAGTGAAATTTGTGAGTTTTTTAACCTGAAACTTTTGTTATGGTTTTAGAGTGAAATTTGTGAGTAATTTTAGTTGGATCTTTTGTTATGCTTTTTATAGTGAAATTTGTGAGTTTTCTAACATTGAAGTTTTGTTATGGTCTTTATAGTGAAAATGGTAAGATTTTCACCTTGGAACTTTTGTTATGGTCTTTATAGTGAAATTGTTAGGTTTTTTCATATTGAACTTTTGTTATGGTCTTTATAGTGAAATTCGTGAGTTTTTCCACTTGGAACTTTTATTATGTTTTTTATAGTGAAATTTGTGAGTTTTTTTAACCTGGAACTTTTGTTATGGTTTTAGAGTGAAATTTTTGAGTATTTTTAACATGGTTCTTTTGTTATGCTTTTTATAGTGAAATTTGTGATTTTTTAACTTTCAACTTTTGTTATGGTTTTTATAGTGAAAATTTTGACTTTTTTAACTCAAAAATTTTGTATTGGTCTTTTTAGTGAAATTGGTGTGTTTTTTAACTTGGAACTTTTATTATTGTTTTTAAAGGGACATTCATGATTTTTTAACTTTGAACTTTTATTTTGGTTTTTGTTGTGAAATGTGTGTGTTTTTTAACTTATAGATTTGTTATGGTGTTTATAGTGAAATTTGTGAGGTTTTTAACATGAAACTTTTGTCATGGTATTTATAGTAAATTGGGTGAGTTTTTTAACATGGAACTTTTTATATAAACATCATGTGAAATTGGAGACTTTTCTAACTTTGAACTTTTGTTATGGTCTTGATAGGGAAATTTGTGAGTTTTTAAACATGGAACTTTTGTTATGGTGTTTATAGTGAAATTGGTAAGTTTTTCACATTTAACTTTTGTTATGGTCTTTATAGTGAAATTTGTGAGTTTTTTTAACCTTGAGCTTTTGTTATTATTTCAGAGTGAAATTTGTGAGTATTTTTAACTTGGTTCTTTTGTTATGCTTTTTATAGTGAAATATGTGAATTTTTTAACATTGAATTTTTGTGATGGTCTTAATAATGAAAATGGTAAGTTTTTCACCTTGGAACTTTTGTTATGGTCTTTATAGTGAAATTGTTAGGTTTTTTCATATTGAACTTTTGTTATGGTCTTTATAGTGAAATTAATGATTTTTTCACTTGGAACTCTTATTATGTTTTTTATAGTGAAATTTGTGAGTTTTTTTAAATTGGAACTTTTGTTATGGTTTTAGAGTGAAATTTGTGAGTATTTTTAACGTGGATCTTTTGTTATGCTTTTTATAGTGAAATTGGTGAGTTTTTTTAACTTTCAACTTTTGTTATGGTTTTTATAGTGAAAATTTTGACTTTTTTAACTCGAAAATTTTGTATTGGTCTTTATAGTGAAATTGGTGAGTTTTTTTAACTTGGAACTTTTATTATTGTTTTTAAAGGGACATTCATGATTTTTTAACTTTGAACTTTTATTTTGGTTTTTGTAGTGAAATGTGTGTGTTTTTTAACTTATACATTTGTTATGGTGTTTATAGTGAAATTTGTGAGGTGTTTAACATGAAACTTTTGTCATGGTATTTATAGTGAATTAGCTGAGTTTTTTAACATGTAACTTTTTATATAAACTTCATGTGAAATTGTAGACTTTTCTGACTTTGAACTTTTGTTATGGTCTTGATAGGGAAATGTGTGTGTTTTTAAACATGGAAGTTTTGTTATGGTGTTTATAGTGAAATTGGTATGTTTTTCACATTTAACTTTTGTTATGGTCTTTATAGTGAATTTTTATGAGTTTTTTTAACCTGGAACATTTGTTATTATATCAGAGTGAAATTTGTGAGGGTTTTTAACTTGAATCTTTTGTTATGCTTTTTATAGTGAAATTTGTGAATTTTTTAACATTGAATTTTTGTTATGGTCTTTATAATTAAAATGGTAAGTTTTTCACCTTGGAACTTTTGTTATGGTCTTTATAGTGAAATTGTTAGGTTTTTTCATATTGAACTTTTGTTATGGTCTTTATAGTGAAATTAATGATTTTTTCACTTGGAACTCTTATTATGTTTTTTATATTGAAATTTGTGAGTTTTTTTAACCTGGAACTTTTTTTTATGGTTTTAGAGTGAAATTTTTGAGTATTTTTAACTTGGATCTTTTGTTATGCTTTTTATAGTGAAATTGGTGAGTTTTTTAACATTGAAGTTTTGTTATGGTTTTTATAGTGAAAATGGTAAGTTTTTCACCTTGGAACTTTTGTTATGGTCTTTATAGTGAAATTGTTAGGTTTTTTCATATTGAACTTTTGCTATGGTCTTTATAGTGAAATTCGTGAGTTTTTTCACTTGGAAATTTTATTATGTTTTTTATAGTGAAATTTGTGAGTTTTTTAACCTGAAACTTTTGTTATGGTTTTAGAGTGAAATTTGTGAGTAATTTTAGTTGGATCTTTTGTTATGCTTTTTATAGTGAAATTTGTGAGTTTTCTAACATTGAAGTTTTGTTATGGTCTTTATAGTGAAAATGGTAAGATTTTCACCTTGGAACTTTTGTTATGGTCTTTATAGTGAAATTGTTAGGTTTTTTCATATTGAACTTTTGTTATGGTCTTTATAGTGAAATTAATGATTTTTTCACTTGGAACTCTTATTATGTTTTTTATAGTGAAATTTGTGAGTTTTTTTAAATTGGAACTTTTGTTATGGTTTTAGAGTGAAATTTCTGAGTATTTTTAACTTGGATCTTTTGTTATGCTTTTTATAGTTAAATTGGTGAGTTTTTTAACTTTCAACTTTTGTTATGGTTTTTATAGTGAAAATTTTGACTTTTTTAACTCAAAAATTTTGTATTGGTCTTTATAGTGAAATTGGTGTGTTTTTTAACTTGGAACTTTTATTATTATTTTTAAAGGGACATTCATGATTTTTTAACTTTGAACTTCTATTTTGGTTTTTGTAGTGAAATGTGTGTGTTTTTTAACTTATACATTTGTTATGGTGTTTGCAGTGAAATTTGTGAGGTTTTTAACATGAAACTTTTGTCATGGTATTTATAGTAAATTGGGTGAGTTATTTAACATGGAACTTTTTATATAAACTTCATGTGAAATTGGAGCCTTTTCTGACTTTGAACTTTTGTTATGGTCTTGATAGGGAAATTTGTGAGTTTTTAAACACGGAACTTTTGTTATGGTGTTTATAGTGAAATTTGTAAGTTTTTCACATTTAACTTTTGATATGGTCTTTATAGTGAAATTTGTGAGTTTTTTTAACCTGGAGCTTTTGTTATTATTTCAGAGTGAAATTTTTGAGTATTTTTAACTTGGTTCTTTTGTTATGCTTTTTATAGTGAAATTTGTGAATTTTTTAACATTGAATTTTTGTGATGGTCTTAATAATGAAAATGGTAAGTTTTTCACCTTGGAACTTTTGTTATGGTCTTTATAGTGAAATTGTTAGGTTTTTTCATATTGAACTTTTGATATGGTCTTTATAGTGAAATTAATGATTTTTTCACTTGGAACTCTTATTATGTTTTTTATAGTGAAATTTGTGAGTTTTTTTAAATTGGAACTTTTGTTATGGTTTTAGAGTGAAATTTGTGAGTATTTTTAACTTGGATCTTTTGTTATGCTTTTTATAGTGAAATTGGTGAGTTTTTTAACTTTCAACTTTTGTTATGGTTTTTATAGTGAAAATTTTGACTTTTTTAACTCGAAAATTTTGTATTGGTCTTTATAGTGAAATTGGTGAGTTTTTTTAACTTGGAACTTTTATTATTGTTTTTAAAGGGACATTCATGATTTTTTAACTTTGAACTTTTATTTTGGTTTTTGTAGTGAAATGTGTGTGTTTTTTAACTTATACATTTGTTATGGTGTTTATAGTGAAATTTGTGAGGTTTTTAACATGAAACTTTTGTCATGGTATTTATAGTGAATTAGCTGAGTTTTTTAACATGTAACTTTTTATATAAACTTCATGTGAAATTGTAGACTTTTCTGACTTTGAACTTTTGTTATGGTCTTGATAGGGAAATGTGTGAGTTTTTAAACTTGGAACTTTTGTTATGGTGTTTATAGTGAAATTGGTAAGTTTTTCACATTTAACTTTTGTTATGGTCTTTATAGTTAATTTTTATGAGTTTTTTTAACCTGGAACTTTTGTTATTATATCAGAGTGAAATTTGTGAGTGTTTTTAACTTGAATCTTTTGTTATGCTTTTTATAGTGAAATTTGTGAATTTTTTAACATTGAATTTTTGTTATGGTCTTTATAATTAAAATGGTAAGTTTTTCACCTTGGAACTTTTGTTATGGTCTTTATAGTGAAATTGTTAGGTTTTTTCATATTGAACTTTTGTTATGGTCTTTATAGTGAAATTAATGATTTTTTCACTTGGAACTCTTATTATGTTTTTTATAGTGAAATTTGTGAGTTTTTTTAACCTGGAACTTTTTTTTTATGGTTTTAGAGTGAAATTTGTGAGTATTTTTAACTTGGATCTTTTGTTATGCTTTTTATAGTGAAATTGGTGAGTTTTTTAACATTGAAGTTTTGTTATGGTTTTTATAGTGAAAATGGTAAGTTTTTCACCTTGGAACTTTTGTTATGGTCTTTATAGTGAAATTGTTAGGTTTTTTCATATTGAACTTTTGCTATGGTCTTTATAGTGAAATTCGTGAGTTTTTTCACTTGGAAATTTTATTATGTTTTTTATAGTGAAATTTGTGAGTTTTTTAACCTGAAACTTTTGTTATGGTTTTAGAGTGAAATTTGTGAGTAATTTTAGTTGGATCTTTTGTTATGCTTTTTATAGTGAAATTTGTGAGTTTTCTAACATTGAAGTTTTGTTATGGTCTTTATAGTGAAAATGGTAAGATTTTCACCTTGGAACTTTTGTTATGGTCTTTATAGTGAAATTGTTAGGTTTTTTCATATTGAACTTTTGTTATGGCCTTTATAGTGAAATTAATGATTTTTTCACTTGGAACTCTTATTATGTTTTTTATAGTGAAATTTGTGAGTTTTTTTAAATTGGAACTTTTGTTATGGTTTTAGAGTGAAATTTCTGAGTATTTTTAACTTGGATCTTTTGTTATGCTTTTTATAGTTAAATTGGTGAGTTTTTTAACTTTCAACTTTTGTTATGGTTTTTATAGTGAAAATTTTGACTTTTTTAACTCAAAAATTTTGTATTGGTCTTTATAGTGAAATTGGTGTGTTTTTTAACTTGGAACTTTTATTATTATTTTTAAAGGGACATTCATGATTTTTTAACTTTGAACTTCTATTTTGGTTTTTGTAGTGAAATGTGTGTGTTTTTTAACTCATACATTTGTTATGGTGTTTGTAGTGAAATTTGTGAGGTTTTTAACATGAAACTTTTGTCATGGTATTTATAGTAAATTGGGTGAGTTATTTAACATGGAACTTTTTATATAAACTTCATGTGAAATTGGAGCCTTTTCTGACTTTGAACTTTTGTTATGGTCTTGATAGGGAAATTTGTGAGTTTTTAAACACGAAACTTTTGTTATGGTGTTTATAGTGAAATTTGTAAGTTTTTCACATTTAACTTTTGATATGGTCTTTATAGTGAAATTTGTGAGTTTATTTAACCTGGAGCTTTTGTTATTATTTCAGAGTGAAATTTTTGAGTATTTTTAACTTGGTTCTTTTGTTATGCTTTTTATAGTGAAATTTGTGAATTTTTTAACATTGAATTTTTGTGATGGTCTTAATAATGAAAATGGTAAGTTTTTCACCTTGGAACTTTTGTTATGGTCTTTATAGTGAAATTGTTAGGTTTTTTCATATTGAACTTTTGATATGGTCTTTATAGTGAAATTAATGATTTTTTCACTTGGAACTCTTATTATGTTTTTTATAGTGAAATTTGTGAGTTTTTTTAAATTGGAACTTTTGTTATGGTTTTAGAGTGAAATTTGTGAGTATTTTTAACTTGGATCTTTTGTTATGCTTTTTATAGTGAAATTGGTGAGTTTTTTAACTTTCAACTTTTGTTATGGTTTTTATAGTGAAAATTTTGACTTTTTTAACTCGAAAATTTTGTATTGGTCTTTATAGTGAAATTGGTGAGTTTTTTTAACTTGGAACTTTTATTATTGTTTTTAAAGGGACATTCATGATTTTTTAACTTTGAACTTTTATTTTGGTTTTTGTAGTGAAATGTGTGTGTTTTTTAACTTATACATTTGTTATGGTGTTTATAGTGAAATTTGTGAGGTTTTTAACATGAAACTTTTGTCATGGTATTTATAGTGAATTAGCTGAGTTTTTTAACATGTAACTTTTTATATAAACTTCATGTGAAATTGTAGACTTTTCTGACTTTGAACTTTTGTTATGGTCTTGATAGGGAAATGTGTGAGTTTTTAAACTTGGAACTTTTGTTATGGTGTTTATAGTGAAATTGGTAAGTTTTTCACATTTAACTTTTGTTATGGTCTTTATAGTTAATTTTTATGAGTTTTTTTAACCTGGAACTTTTGTTATTATATCAGAGTGAAATTTGTGAGTGTTTTTAACTTGAATCTTTTGTTATGCTTTTTATAGTGAAATTTGTGAATTTTTTAACATTGAATTTTTGTTATGGTCTTTATAATTAAAATGGTAAGTTTTTCACCTTGGAACTTTTGTTATGGTCTTTATAGTGAAATTGTTAGGTTTTTTCATATTGAACTTTTGTTATGGTCTTTATAGTGAAATTAATGATTTTTTCACTTGGAACTCTTATTATGTTTTTTATAGTGAAATTTGTGAGTTTTTTTAACCTGGAACTTTTTTTTTATGGTTTTAGAGTGAAATTTGTGAGTATTTTTAACTTGGATCTTTTGTTATGCTTTTTATAGTGAAATTGGTGAGTTTTTTAACATTGAAGTTTTGTTATGGTTTTTATAGTGAAAATGGTAAGTTTTTCACCTTGGAACTTTTGTTATGGTCTTTATAGTGAAATTGTTAGGTTTTTTCATATTGAACTTTTGCTATGGTCTTTATAGTGAAATTCGTGAGTTTTTTCACTTGGAAATTTTATTATGTTTTTTATAGTGAAATTTGTGAGTTTTTTAACCTGAAACTTTTGTTATGGTTTTAGAGTGAAATTTGTGAGTAATTTTAGTTGGATCTTTTGTTATGCTTTTTATAGTGAAATTTGTGAGTTTTCTAACATTGAAGTTTTGTTATGGTCTTTATAGTGAAAATGGTAAGATTTTCACCTTGGAACTTTTGTTATGGTCTTTATAGTGAAATTGTTAGGTTTTTTCATATTGAACTTTTGTTATGGCCTTTATAGTGAAATTAATGATTTTTTCACTTGGAACTCTTATTATGTTTTTTATAGTGAAATTTGTGAGTTTTTTTAAATTGGAACTTTTGTTATGGTTTTAGAGTGAAATTTCTGAGTATTTTTAACTTGGATCTTTTGTTATGCTTTTTATAGTTAAATTGGTGAGTTTTTTAACTTTCAACTTTTGTTATGGTTTTTATAGTGAAAATTTTGACTTTTTTAACTCAAAAATTTTGTATTGGTCTTTATAGTGAAATTGGTGTGTTTTTTAACTTGGAACTTTTATTATTATTTTTAAAGGGACATTCATGATTTTTTAACTTTGAACTTCTATTTTGGTTTTTGTAGTGAAATGTGTGTGTTTTTTAACTCATACATTTGTTATGGTGTTTGTAGTGAAATTTGTGAGGTTTTTAACATGAAACTTTTGTCATGGTATTTATAGTAAATTGGGTGAGTTATTTAACATGGAACTTTTTATATAAACTTCATGTGAAATTGGAGCCTTTTCTGACTTTGAACTTTTGTTATGGTCTTGATAGGGAAATTTGTGAGTTTTTAAACACGAAACTTTTGTTATGGTGTTTATAGTGAAATTTGTAAGTTTTTCACATTTAACTTTTGATATGGTCTTTATAGTGAAATTTGTGAGTTTATTTAACCTGGAGCTTTTGTTATTATTTCAGAGTGAAATTTTTGAGTATTTTTAACTTGGTTCTTTTGTTATGCTTTTTATAGTGAAATTTGTGAATTTTTTAACATTGAATTTTTGTGATGGTCTTAATAATGAAAATGGTAAGTTTTTCACCTTGGAACTTTTGTTATGGTCTTTATAGTGAAATTGTTAGGTTTTTTCATATTGAACTTTTGTTATGGTCTTTATAGTGAAATTAATGATTTTTTCACTTGGAACTCTTATTATGTTTTTTATAGTGAAATTTGTGAGTTTTTCTAAATTGGAACTATTGTTATGGTTTTAGAGTGAAATTTGTGAGTATTTTTAACTTGGATCTTTTGTTATGCTTTTTATAGTGAAATTGGTGAGTTTTTTAACTTTCAACTTTTGTTATGGTTTTTATAGTGAAAATTTTGACTTTTTTAACTCGAAAATTTTGTATTGGTCTTTATAGTGAAATTGGTGAGTTTTTTTAACTTGGAACTTTTATTATTGTTTTTAAAGGGACATTCATGATTTTTTAACTTTGAACTTTTATTTTGGTTTTTGTTGTGAAATGTGTGTGTTTTTTTAACTTATACATTTGTTATGGTGTTTGTAGTGAAATTTGTGAGGTTTTAACATGAAACTTTTGTCATGGTATTTATAGTAAATTGGGTGAGTTTTTTAACATGGAACTTTTTATATAAACATCATGTGAAATTGGAGACTTTTCTGACTTTGAACTTTTGTTATGGTCTTGATAGAGAAATTTGTGAGTTTTTAAACACGGAACTTTTGTTGTGGTGTTTATAGTGAAATTGGTAAGTTTTTCACATTTAACTTTTGTTATGGTCTTTATAGTTAATTTTTATGAGTTTTTTTAACCTGGAACTTTTGTTATTATATCAGAGTGAAATTTGTGAGTGTTTTTAACTTGAATCTTTTGTTATGCTTTTTATAGTGAAATTTGTGAATTTTTTAACATTGAATTTTTGTTATGGTCTTTATAATTAAAATGGTAAGTTTTTCACCTTGGAACTTTTGTTATGGTCTTTATAGTGAAATTGTTAGGTTTTTTCATATTGAACTTTTGTTATGGTCTTTATAGTGAAATTAATGATTTTTTCACTTGGAACTCTTATTATGTTTTTTATAGTGAAATTTGTGAGTTTTTTTAACCTGGAACTTTTTTTTATGGTTTTAGAGTGAAATTTGTGAGTATTTTTAACTTGGATCTTTTGTTATGCTTTTTATAGTGAAATTGGTGAGTTTTTTAACATTGAAGTTTTGTTATGGTTTTTATAGTGAAAATGGTAAGTTTTTCACCTTGGAACTTTTGTTATGGTCTTTATAGTGAAATTGTTAGGTTTTTTCATATTGAACTTTTGCTATGGTCTTTATAGTGAAATTCGTGAGTTTTTTCACTTGGAAATTTTATTATGTTTTTTATAGTGAAATTTGTGAGTTTTATAACCTGAAACTTTTGTTATGGTTTTAGAGTGAAATTTGTGAGTAATTTTAGTTGGATCTTTTGTTATGCTTTTTATAGTGAAATTTGTGAGTTTTCTAACATTGAAGTTTTGTTATGGTCTTTATAGTGAAAATGGTAAGATTTTCACCTTGGAACTTTTGTTATGGTCTTTATAGTGAAATTGTTAGGTTTTTTCATATTGAACTTTTGTTATGGTCTTTATAGTGAAATTAATGATTTTTTCACTTGGAACTCTTATTATGTTTTTTATAGTGAAATATGTGAGTTTTTTTAAATTGGAACTTTTGTTATGGTTTTAGAGTGAAATTTCTGAGTATTTTTAACTTGGATCTTTTGTTATGCTTTTTATAGTTAAATTGGTGAGTTTTTTAACTTTCAACTTTTGTTATGGTTTTTATAGTGAAAATTTTGACTTTTTTAACTCAAAAATTTTGTATTGGTCTTTATAGTGAAATTGGTGTGTTTTTTAACTTGGAACTTTTATTATTATTTTTAAAGGGACATTCATGATTTTTTAACTTTGAACTTTTATTTTGGTTTTTGTAGTGAAATGTGTGTGTTTTTTAACTTATACATTTGTTATGGTGTTTGTAGTGAAATTTGTGAAGTTTTTAACATGAAACTTTTGTCATGGTATTTATAGTAAATTGGGTGAGTTATTTAACATGGAACTTTTTATATAAACTTCATGTGAAATTGGAGCCTTTTCTGACTTTGAACTTTTGTTATGGTCTTGATAGGGAAATTTGTGAGTTTTTAAACACGGAACTTTTGTTATGGTGTTTATAGTGAAATTTGTAAGTTTTTCACATTTAACTTTTGATATGGTCTTTATAGTGAAATTTGTGAGTTTTTTTAACCTGGAGCTTTTGTTATTATTTCAGAGTGAAACTTGTGAGTATTTTTAACTTGGTTCTTTTGTTATGCTTTTTATAGTGAAATTTGTGAATTTTTTAACATTGAATTTTTGTGATGGTCTTAATAATGAAAATGGTAAGTTTTTCACCTTGGAACTTTTGTTAAGGTCTTTATAGTGAAATTGTTAGGTTTTTTCATATTGAACTTTTGTTATGGTCTTTATAGTGAAATTCGTGAGTTTTTCCACTTGGAACTTTTATTATGTTTTTTATAGTGAAATTTGTGAGTTTTTTTAACCTGGAACTTTTGTTATGGTTTTAGAGTGAAATTTTTGAGTATTTTTAACATGGATCTTTTGTTATGCTTTTTATAGTGAAATTTGTGATTTTTTAACTTTCAACTTTTGTTATGGTTTTTATAGTGAAAATTTTGACTTTTTTAACTCGAAAATTTTGTATTGGTCTTTTAAGTGAAATTGGTGTGTTTTTTAACTTGGAACTTTTATTATTGTTTTTAAAGGGACATTCATGATTTTTTAACTTTGAACTTTTATTTTGGTTTTTGTTGTGAAATGTGTGTGTTTTTTAACTTATACATTTGTTATGGTGTTTGTAGTGAAATTTGTGAGGTTTTAACATGAAACTTTTGTCATGGTATTTATAGTAAATTGGGTGAGTTTTTTAACATGGAACTTTTTATATAAACATCATGTGAAATTGGAGACTTTTCTGACTTTGAACTTTTGTTATGGTCTTGATAGAGAAATTTGTGAGTTTTTAAACACGGAACTTTTGTTGTGGTGTTTATAGTGAAATTGGTAAGTTTTTCACATTTAACTTTTGTTATGGTCTTTATAGTGAAATTTGTGAGTTTTCTTAACCTGCAGCTTTTGTTATTATTTCAGAGTGAAATTTGTGAGTCTTTTTAACTTGGTTCTTTTGTTATGCTTTTTATAGTGAAATTTGTGAATTTTTTAACATTGAATTTTTGTGATGGTCTTAATAATGAAAATGGTAAGTTTTTCACCTTGGAACTTTTGTTATGGTCCTTATAGTGAAATTGTTAGGTTTTTTCATATTGAACTTTTGTTATGGTCTTTATAGTGAAATTAATGATTTTTTCACTTGGAACTCTTATTATGTTTTTTATAGTGAAATATGTGAGTTTTTTTAAATTGGAACTTTTGTTATGGTTTTAGAGTGAAATTTCTGAGTATTTTTAACTTGGATCTTTTGTTATGCTTTTTATAGTTAAATTGGTGAGTTTTTTAACTTTCAACTTTTGTTATGGTTTTTATAGTGAAAATTTTGACTTTTTTAACTCAAACATTTTGTATTGGTCTTTATAGTGAAATTGGTGTGTTTTTTAACTTGGAACTTTTATTATTATTTTTAAAGGGACATTCATGATTTTTTAACTTTGAACTTTTATTTTGGTTTTTGTAGTGAAATGTGTGTGTTTTTTAACTTATACATTTGTTATGGTGTTTGTAGTGAAATTTGTGAGGTTTTTAACATGAAACTTTTGTCATGGTATTTATAGTAAATTGGGTGAGTTATTTAACATGGAACTTTTTATATAAACTTCATGTGAAATTGGAGCCTTTTCTAACTTTGAACTTTTGTTATGGTCTTGATAGGGAAATTTGTGAGTTTTTAAACACGGAACTTTTGTTATGGTGTTTATAGTGAAATTTGTAAGTTTTTCACATTTAACTTTTGATATGGTCTTTATAGTGAAGTTTGTGAGTTTTTTTAACCTGGAGCTTTTGTTATTATTTCAGAGTGAAATTTGTGAGTATTTTTAACTTGGTTTTTTTGTTATGCTTTTTATAGTGAAATTTGTGAATTTTTTAACATTGAATTTTTGTGATGGTCTTAATAATGAAAATGGTAAGTTTTTCACCTTGGAACTTTTGTTATGGTCTTTATAGTGAAATTGTTAGGTTTTTTCATATTGAACTTTTGTTATGGTCTTTATAGTGAAATTCGTGAGTTTTTCCACTTGGAACTTTTATTATGTTTTTTATAGTGAAATTTGTGAGTTTTTTTAACCTGGAACTTTTGTTATGGTTTTAGAGTGAAATTTTTGAGTATTTTTAACATGGATCTTTTGTTATGCTTTTTATAGTGAAATTTGTGATTTTTTAACTTTCAACTTTTGTTATGGTTTTTATAGTGAAAATTTTGACTTTTTTAACTCGAAAATTTTGTATTGGTCTTTTTAGTGAAATTGGTGTGTTTTTTAACTTGGAACTTTTATTATTGTTTTTAAAGGGACATTCATGATTTTTTAACTTTGAACTTTTATTTTGGTTTTTGTTGTGAAATGTGTGTGTTTTTTAACTTATACATTTGTTATGGTGTTTGTAGTGAAATTTGTGAGGTTTTAACATGAAACTTTTGTCATGGTATTTATAGTAAATTGGGTGAGTTTTTTAACATGGAACTTTTTATATAAACATCATGTGAAATTGGAGACTTTTCTGACTTTGAACTTTTGTTATGGTCTTGATAGAGAAATTTGTGAGTTTTTAAACACGGAACTTTTGTTGTGGTGTTTATAGTGAAATTGGTAAGTTTTTCACATTTAACTTTTGTTATGGTCTTTATAGTGAAATTTGTGAGTTTTTTTAACCTGCAGCTTTTGTTATTATTTCAGAGTGAAATTTGTGAGTCTTTTTAACTTGGTTCTTTTGTTATGCTTTTTATAGTGAAATTTGTGAATTTTTTAACATTGAGTTTTTGTGATGGTCTTAATAATGAAAATGGTAAGTTTTTCACCTTGGAACTTTTGTTATGGTCTTTATAGTGAAATTGTTAGGTTTTTTCATATTGAACTTTTGTTATGGTCTTTATAGTGAAATTAATGATTTTTTCACTTGGAACTCTTATTATGTTTTTTATAGTGAAATATGTGAGTTTTTTTAAATTGGAACTTTTGTTATGGTTTTAGAGTGAAATTTCTGAGTATTTTTAACTTGGATCTTTTGTTATGCTTTTTATAGTTAAATTGGTGAGTTTTTTAACTTTCAACTTTTGTTATGGTTTTTATAGTGAAAATTTTGACTTTTTTAACTCAAAAATTTTGTATTGGTCTTTATAGTGAAATTGGTGTGTTTTTTAACTTGGAACTTTTATTATTATTTTTAAAGGGACATTCATGATTTTTTAACTTTGAACTTTTATTTTGGTTTTTGTAGTGAAATGTGTGTGTTTTTTAACTTATACATTTGTTATGGTGTTTGTAGTGAAATTTGTGAGGTTTTTAACATGAAACTTTTGTACTGGTATTTATAGTAAATTGGGTGAGTTATTTAACATGGAACTTTTTATATAAACTTCATGTGAAATTGGAGCCTTTTCTGACTTTGAACTTTTGTTATGGTCTTGATAGGGAAATTTGTGAGTTTTTAAACACGGAACTTTTGTTATGGTGTTTATAGTGAAATTTGTAAGTTTTTCACATTTAACTTTTGATATGGTCTTTATAGTGAAGTTTGTGAGTTTTTTTAACCTGGAGCTTTTGTTATTATTTCAGAGTGAAATTTGTGAGTATTTTTAACTTGGTTCTTTTGTTATGCTTTTTATAGTGAAATTTGTGAATTTTTTAACATTGAATTTTTGTGATGGTCTTAATAATGAAAATGGTAAGTTTTTCACCTTGGAACTTTTGTTATGGTCTTTATAGTGAAATTGTTAGGTTTTTTCATATTGAACTTTTGTTATGGTCTTTATAGTGAAATTCGTGAGTTTTTCCACTTGGAACTTTTATTATGTTTTTTATAGTGAAATTTGTGAGTTTTTTTAACCTGGAACTTTTGTTATGGTTTTAGAGTGAAATTTTTGAGTATTTTTAACATGGATCTTTTGTTATGCTTTTTATAGTGAAATTTGTGATTTTTTAACTTTCAACTTTTGTTATGGTTTTTATAGTGAAAATTTTGACTTTTTTAACTCGAAAATTTTGTATTGGTCTTTTTAGTGAAATTGGTGTGTTTTTTAACTTGGAACTTTTATTATTGTTTTTAAAGGGACATTCATGATTTTTTAACTTTGAACTTTTATTTTGGTTTTTGTTGTGAAATGTGTGTGTTTTTTAACTTATACATTTGTTATGGTGTTTGTAGTGAAATTTGTGAGGTTTTAACATGAAACTTTTGTCATGGTATTTATAGTAAATTGGGTGAGTTTTTTAACATGGAACTTTTTATATAAACATCATGTGAAATTGGAGACTTTTCTGACTTTGAACTTTTGTTATGGTCTTGATAGAGAAATTTGTGAGTTTTTAAACACGGAACTTTTGTTGTGGTGTTTATAGTGAAATTGGTAAGTTTTTCACATTTAACTTTTGTTATGGTCTTTATAGTGAAATTTGTGAGTTTTTTTAACCTGCAGCTTTTGTTATTATTTCAGAGTGAAATTTGTGAGTCTTTTTAACTTGGTTCTTTTGTTATGCTTTTTATAGTGAAATTTGTGAATTTTTTAACATTGAATTTTTGTGATGGTCTTAATCATGAAAATGGTAAGTTTTTCACCTTGGAACTTTTGTTATGGTCTTTATAGTGAAATTGTTAGGTTTTTTCATATTGAACTTTTGTTATGGTCTTTATAGTGAAATTAATGATTTTTTCACTTGGAACTCTTATTATGTTTTTTATAGTGAAATATGTGAGTTTTTTTAAATTGGAACTTTTGTTATGGTTTTAGAGTGAAATTTCTGAGTATTTTTAACTTGGATCTTTTGTTATGCTTTTTATAGTGAAATTGGTGAGTTTTTTTTACTTTCAACTTTTGTTATGGTTTTTATAGTGAAAATTTTGACTTTTTTAACTCGAAAATTTTGTATTGGTCTTTTTAGTGAAATTGGTGAGTTTTTTTAACTTGGAACTTTTATTATTGTTTTTAAAGGGACATTCATGATTTTTTAACTTTGTACTTTTATTTTGGTTTTTGTAGTGAAATGTGTGTTTTTTAACTTATACATTTGTTATGGTGTTTATAGTGAAATTTGTGAGGTTTTTAACATGAAACTTTTGTCATGTTATTTATAGTGAATTAGCTGAGTTTTTTAACATGGAACTTTTTATATAAACTTCATGTGAAATTGTAGACTTTTCTGACTTTGAACTTTTGTTATGGTCTTGATAGGGAAATTTGTGAGTTTTTAAACACGGAACTTTTGTTATGGTGTTTATAGTGAAATTGGTAAGTTTTTCACATTTAACTTTTGTTATGGTCTTTATAGTGAATTTTTATGAGTTTTTTTAACCTGGAACTTTTGTTATTATATCAGAGTGAAATTTGTGAGCGTTTTTAACTTGAATCTTTTGTTATGCTTTTTATAGTGAAATTTGTGAATTTTTTAACATTGAATTTTTGTTATGGTCTTTATAATGAAAATGGTAAGTTTTTCACCTTGGAACTTTTGTTATGGTCTTTATAGTGAAATTGTTAGATTTTTTCATATTGAACTTTTATTATGGTCTTTATAGTGAAATTAATGATTTTTTCACTTAGAACTCTTATTATGTTTTTTATAGTGAAATTTGTGAGTTTTTTTAACCTGGAACTTTTGTTATGGTTTTAGAGTGAAATTTGTGAGTATTTTTAATATTGAAGTTTTGTTATGGTTTTTATTGTGAAAATGGTAAGTTTTTCACCTTGGAACTTTTGTTATGGTCTTTATAGTGAAATTGTTAGGTTTTTTCATATTGAACTTTTGTTATGGTCTTTATAGTGAAATTAATGATTTTTTCACTTGGAACTCTTATTATGTTTTTTATAGTGAAATTTGTGATTTTTTTTAACCTGGAACTTTTTTTATGGTTTTAGAGTGAAATTTGTGAGTATTTTTAACTTGGATCTTTTGTTATGCTTTTTATAGTGAAATTGGTGAGTTTTTTAACATTGAAGTTTTGTTATGGTTTTTATAGTGAAAATGGTAAGTTTTTCACCTTGGAACTTTTGTTATGGTCTTTATAGTGAAATTGTTAGGTTTTTTCATATTGAACTTTTGCTATGGTCTTTATAGTGAAATTCGTGAGTTTTTTCACTTGGAAATTTTATTATGTTTTTTATAGTGAAATTTGTGAGTTTTTTAACCTGAAACTTTTGTTATGGTTTTAGAGTGAAATTTGTGAGTAATTTTAGTTGGATCTTTTGTTATGCTTTTTATAGTGAAATTTGTGAGTTTTCTAACATTGAAGTTTTGTTATGGTCTTTATAGTGAAAATGGTAAGATTTTCACCTTGGAACTTTTGTTATGGTCTTTATAGTGAAATTGTTAGGTTTTTTCATATTGAACTTTTGTTATGGTCTTTATAGTGAAATTCGTGAGTTTTTCCACTTGGAACTTTTATTATGTTTTTTATAGTGAAATTTGTGAGTTTTTTTAACCTGGAACCTTTGTTATGGTTTTAGAGTGAAATTTGTGAGTATTTTTAACATGGATCTTTTGTTATGCTTTTTATAGTGAACTTTGTGATTTTTTAACTTTCAACTTTTGTTATGGTTTTTATAGTGAAAATTTTGACTTTTTTAACTCGAAAATTTTGTATTGGTCTTTTTAGTGAAATTGGTGTGTTTTTTAACTTGGAACTTTTATTATTGTTTTTAAAGGGACATTCATGATTTTTTAACTTTGAACTTTTATTTTGGTTTTTGTTGTGAAATGTGTGTGTTTTTTAACTTATACATTTGTTATGGTGTTTGTAGTGAAATTTGTGAGGTTTTAACATGAAACTTTTGTCATGGTATTTATAGTAAATTGGGTGAGTTTTTTAACATGGAACTTTTTATATAAACATCATGTGAAATTGGAGACTTTTCTGACTTTGAACTTTTGTTATGGTCTTGATAGAGAAATTTGTGAGTTTTTAAACACGGAACTTTTGTTGTGGTGTTTATAGTGAAATTGGTAAGTTTTTCACATTTAACTTTTGTTATGGTCTTTATAGTGAAATTTGTGAGTTTTTTTGACCTGCAGCTTTTGTTATTATTTCAGAGTGAAATTTGTGAGTCTTTTTAACTTGGTTCTTTTGTTATGCTTTTTATAGTGAAATTTGTGAATTTTTTAACATTGAATTTTTGTGATGGTCTTAATAATGAAAATGGTAAGTTTTTCACCTTGGAACTTTTGTTATGGTCTTTATAGTGAAATTGTTAGGTTTTTTCATATTGAACTTTTGTTATGGTCTTTATAGTGAAATTAATGATTTTTTTCACTTGGAACTCTTATTATGTTTTTTATAGTGAAATTTGTGAGTTTTTTTAAATTGGAACTTTTGTTATGGTTTTAGAGTGAAATTTGTGAGTATTTTTAACTTGGATCTTTTGTTATGCTTTTTATAGTGAAATTGGTGAGTTTTTTTAACTTTCAACTTTTGTTATGGTTTTTATAGTGAAAATTTTGACTTTTTTAACTCGAAAATTTTGTATTGGTCTTTTTAGTGAAATTGGTGAGTTTTTTTAACATGGAACTTTTATTATTGTTTTTAAAGGGACATTCATGATTTTTTAACTTTGTACTTTTATTTTGGTTTTTGTAGTGAAATGTGTGTTTTTTAACTTATACATTTGTTATGGTGTTTATAGTGAAATTTGTGAGGTTTTTAACATGAAACTTTTTTCATGTTATTTATAGTGAATTAGCTGAGTTTTTTAACATGGAACTTTTTATATAAACTTCATGTGAAATTGTAGACTTTTCTGACTTTGAACTTTTGTTATGGTCTTGATAGGGAAATTTGTGAGTTTTTAAACACGGAACTTTTGTTATGGTGTTTATAGTGAAATTGGTAAGTTTTTCACATTTAACTTTTGTTATGGTCTTTATAGTGAATTTTTATGAGTTTTTTTAACCTGGAACTTTTGTTATTATATCAGAGTGAAATTTGTGAGCGTTTTTAACTTGAATCTTTTGTTATGCTTTTTATAGTGAAATTTGTGAATTTTTTAACATTGAATTTTTGTTATGGTCTTTATAATGAAAATGGTAAGTTTTTCACCTTGGAACTTTTGTTATGGTCTTTATAGTGAAATTGCTAGATTTTTTCATATTGAACTTTTATTATGGTCTTTATAGTGAAATTAATGATTTTTTCACTTAGAACTCTTATTATGTTTTTTATAGTGAAATTTGTGAGTTTTTTTAACCTGGAACTTTTGTTATGGTTTTAGAGTGAAATTTGTGAGTATTTTTAATATTGAAGTTTTGTTATGGTTTTTATTGTGAAAATGGTAAGTTTTTCACCTTGGAACTTTTGTTATGGTCTTTATAGTGAAATTGTTAGGTTTTTTCATATTGAACTTTTGTTATGGTCTTTATAGTGAAATTAATGATTTTTTCACTTGGAACTCTTATTATGTTTTTTATAGTGAAATTTGTGATTTTTTTTAACCTGGAACTTTTTTTATGGTTTTAGAGTGAAATTTGTGAGTATTTTTAACTTGGATCTTTTGTTATGCTTTTTATAGTGAAATTGGTGAGTTTTTTAACATTGAAGTTTTGTTATGGTTTTTATAGTGAAAATGGTAAGTTTTTCACCTTGGAACTTTTGTTATGGTCTTTATAGTGAAATTGTTAGGTTTTTTCATATTGAACTTTTGCTATGGTCTTTATAGTGAAATTCGTGAGTTTTTTCACTTGGAAATTTTATTATGTTTTTTATAGTGAAATTTGTGAGTTTTTTAACCTGAAACTTTTGTTATGGTTTTAGAGTGAAATTTGTGAGTAATTTTAGTTGGATCTTTTGTTATGCTTTTTATAGTGAAATTTGTGAGTTTTCTAACATTGAAGTTTTGTTATGGTCTTTATAGTGAAAATGGTAAGATTTTCACCTTGGAACTTTTGTTATGGTCTTTATAGTGAAATTGTTAGGTTTTTTCATATTGAACTTTTGTTATGGTCTTTATAGTGAAATTCGTGAGTTTTTCCACTTGGAACTTTTATTATGTTTTTTATAGTGAAATTTGTGAGTTTTTTTAACCTGGAACTTTTGTTATGGTTTTAGAGTGAAATTTGTGAGTATTTTTAACATGGATCTTTTGTTATGCTTTTTATAGTGAACTTTGTGATTTTTTAACTTTCAACTTTTGTTATGGTTTTTATAGTGAAAATTTTGACTTTTTTAACTCGAAAATTTTGTATTGGTCTTTTTAGTGAAATTGGTGTGTTTTTTAACTTGGAACTTTTATTATTGTTTTTAAAGGGACATTCATGATTTTTTAACTTTGAACTTTTATTTTGGTTTTTGTTGTGAAATGTGTGTGTTTTTTAACTTATACATTTGTTATGGTGTTTGTAGTGAAATTTGTGAGGTTTTAACATGAAACTTTTGTCATGGTATTTATAGTAAATTGGGTGAGTTTTTTAACATGGAACTTTTTATATAAACATCATGTGAAATTGGAGACTTTTCTGACTTTGAACTTTTGTTATGGTCTTGATAGAGAAATTTGTGAGTTTTTAAACACGGAACTTTTGTTGTGGTGTTTATAGTGAAATTGGTAAGTTTTTCACATTTAACTTTTGTTATGGTCTTTATAGTGAAATTTGTGAGTTTTTTTAACTTGCAGCTTTTGTTATTATTTCAGAGTGAAATTTGTGAGTATTTTTAACTTGGTTCTTTTGTTATGCTTTTTATAGTGAAATTTGTGAATTTTTTAACATTGAATTTTTGTGATGGTCTTAATAATGAAAATGGTAAGTTTTTCACCTTGGAACTTTTGTTATGGTCTTTATAGTGAAATTGTTAGGTTTTTTCATATTGAACTTTTGTTATGGTCTTTATAGTGAAATTAATGATTTTTTCACTTGGAACTCTTATTATGTTTTTTATAGTGAAATTTGTGAGTTTTTTTAAATTGGAACTTTTGTTATGGTTTTAGAGTGAAATTTGTGAGTATTTTTAACTTGGATCTTTTGTTATGCTTTTTATAGTGAAATTGGTGAGTTTTTTTAACTTTCAACTTTTGTTATGGTTGTTATAGTGA
Source organism: Lathyrus sativus (assembly GCA_963859935.3). Taxonomy (NCBI): domain Eukaryota; kingdom Viridiplantae; phylum Streptophyta; class Magnoliopsida; order Fabales; family Fabaceae; genus Lathyrus; species Lathyrus sativus. Next base: position 326,716,876 of record OZ012737.1, on the reverse strand, counting down.
AAATTTTGACTTTTTTAACTCAAAAATTTTGTATTGGTCTTTATAGTGAAATTGGTGAGTTTTTTTAACTTGGAACTTTTATTATTGTTTTTTAAGGGACATTCATGATTTTTTAACTTTGTACTTTTATTTTGGTTTTTGTAGTGAAATGTGTGTTTTTTAACTTATACATTTGTTATGGTGTTTATAGTGAAATTTGTGAGGATTTTAACATGAAACTTTTGTCATGTTATTTATAGTGAATTAGCTGAGTTTTTTAACATGGAACTTTTTATATAAACTTCATGTGAAATTGTAGACTTTTCTGACTTTGAACTTTTGTTATAGTCTTGATAGGGAAATTTGTGAGTTTTTAAACACGGAACTTTTGTTATGGTGTTTATAGTGAAATTGGTAAGTTTTTCACATTTAACTTTTGTTATGGTCTTTATAGTGAATTTTTATGAGTTTTTTTAACCTGGAACTTTTGTTATTATATCAGAGTGAAATTTGTGAGCGTTTTTAACTTGAATCTTTTGTTATGCTTTTTATAGTGAAATTTGTGAATTTTTTAACATTGAATTTTTGTTATGGTCTTTATAATGAAAATGGTAAGTTTTTCACCTTGGAACTTTTGTTATGGTCTTTATAGTGAAATTGTTAGATTTTTCATATTGAACTTTTATTATGGTCTTTATAGTGAAATTAATGATTTTTTCACTTAGAACTCTTATTATGTTTTTTATAGTGAAATTTGTGAGTTTTTTTAACCTGGAACTTTTGTTATGGTTTTAGAGTGAAATTTGTGAGTATTTTTAATATTGAAGTTTTGTTATGGTTTTTATTGTGAAAATGGTAAGTTTTTCACCTTGGAACTTTTGTTATGGTCTTTATAGTGAAATTGTTAGGTTTTTTCATATTGAACTTTTGTTATGGTCTTTATAGTGAAATTAATGATTTTTTCACTTGGAACTCTTATTATGTTTTTTATAGTGAAATTTGTGATTTTTTTTAACCTGGAACTTTTTTTATGGTTTTAGAGTGAAATTTGTGAGTATTTTTAACTTGGATCTTTTGTTATGCTTTTTATAGTGAAATTGGTGAGTTTTTTAACATTGAAGTTTTGTTATGGTTTTTATAGTGAAAATGGTAAGTTTTTCACCTTGGAACTTTTGTTATGGTCTTTATAGTGAAATTGTTAGGTTTTTTCATATTGAACTTTTGCTATGGTCTTTATAGTGAAATTCGTGAGTTTTTTCACTTGGAAATTTTATTATGTTTTTTATAGTGAAATTTGTGAGTTTTTTAACCTGAAACTTTTGTTATGGTTTTAGAGTGAAATTTGTGAGTAATTTTAGTTGGATCTTTTGTTATGCTTTTTATAGTGAAATTTGTGAGTTTTCTAACATTGAAGTTTTGTTATGGTCTTTATAGTGAAAATGGTAAGATTTTCACCTTGGAACTTTTGTTATGGTCTTTATAGTGAAATTGTTAGGTTTTTGCATATTGAACTTTTGTTATGGTCTTTATAGTGAAATTCGTGAGTTTTTCCACTTGGAACTTTTATTATGTTTTTTATAGTGAAATTTGTGAGTTTTTTTAACCTGGAACTTTTGTTATGGTTTTAGAGTGAAATTTGTGAGTATTTTTAACATGGATCTTTTGTTATGCTTTTTATAGTGAACTTTGTGATTTTTTAACTTTCAACTTTTGTTATGGTTTTTATAGTGAAAATTTTGACTTTTTTAACTCGAAAATTTTGTATTGGTCTTTTTAGTGAAATTGGTGTGTTTTTTAACTTGGAACTTTTATTATTGTTTTTAAAGGGACATTCATGATTTTTTAACTTTGAACTTTTATTTTGGTTTTTGTTGTGAAATGTGTGTGTTTTTTAACTTATACATTTGTTATGGTGTTTGTAGTGAAATTTGTGAGGTTTTAACATGAAACTTTTGTCATGGTATTTATAGTAAATTGGGTGAGTTTTTTAACATGGAACTTTTTATATAAACATCATGTGAAATTGGAGACTTTTCTGACTTTGAACTTTTGTTATGGTCTTGATAGAGAAATTTGTGAGTTTTTAAACACGGAACTTTTGTTGTGGTGTTTATAGTGAAATTGGTAAGTTTTTCACATTTAACTTTTGTTATGGTCTTTATAGTGAAATTTGTGAGTTTTTTTAACTTGCAACTTTTGTTATTATTTCAGAGTGAAATTTGTGAGTATTTTTAACTTGGTTCTTTTGTTATGCTTTTTATAGTGAAATTTGTGAATTTTTTAACATTGAATTTTTGTGATGGTCTTAATAATGAAAATGGTAAGTTTTTCACCTTGGAACTTTTGTTATGGTCTTTATAGTGAAATTGTTAGGTTTTTTCATATTGAACTTTTGTTATGGTCTTTATAGTGAAATTAATGATTTTTTCACTTGGAACTCTTATTATGTTTTTTATAGTGAAATTTGTGAGTTTTTTTAAATTGGAACTTTTGTTATGGTTTTAGAGTGAAATTTGTGAGTATTTTTAACTTGGATCTTTTGTTATGCTTTTTATAGTGAAATTGGTGAGTTTTTTTAACTTTCAACTTTTGTTATGGTTGTTATAGTGAAAATTTTGACTTTTTTAACTCAAAAATTTTGTATTGGTCTTTATAGTGAAATTGGTGAGTTTTTTTAACTTGGAACTTTTATTATTGTTTTTAAAGGGACATTCATGATTTTTTAACTTTGTACTTTTATTTTGGTTTTTGTAGTGAAATGTGTGTTTTTTAACTTATACATTTGTTATGGTGTTTATAGTGAAATTTGTGAGGATTTTAACATGAAACTTTTGTCATGTTATTTATAGTGAATTAGCTGAGTTTTTTAACATGGAACTTTTTATATAAACTTCATGTGAAATTGTAGACTTTTCTGACTTTGAACTTTTGTTATAGTCTTGATAGGGAAATTTGTGAGTTTTTAAACACGGAACTTTTGTTATGGTGTTTATAGTGAAATTGGTAAGTTTTTCACATTTAACTTTTGTTATGGTCTTTATAGTGAATTTTTATGAGTTTTTTTAACCTGGAACTTTTGTTATTATATCAGAGTGAAATTTGTGAGCGTTTTTAACTTGAATCTTTTGTTATGCTTTTTATAGTGAAATTTGTGAATTTTTTAACATTGAATTTTTGTTATGGTCTTTATAATGAAAATGGTAAGTTTTTCACCTTGGAACTTTTGTTATGGTCTTTATAGTGAAATTGTTAGATTTTTCATATTGAACTTTTATTATGGTCTTTATAGTGAAATTAATGATTTTTTCACTTAGAACTCTTATTATGTTTTTTATAGTGAAATTTGTGAGTTTTTTTAACCTGGAACTTTTGTTATGGTTTTAGAGTGAAATTTGTGAGTATTTTTAATATTGAAGTTTTGTTATGGTTTTTATTGTGAAAATGGTAAGTTTTTCACCTTGGAACTTTTGTTATGGTCTTTATAGTGAAATTGTTAGGTTTTTTCATATTGAACTTTTGTTATGGTCTTTATAGTGAAATTAATGATTTTTTCACTTGGAACTCTTATTATGTTTTTTATAGTGAAATTTGTGATTTTTTTTAACCTGGAACTTTTTTTATGGTTTTAGAGTGAAATTTGTGAGTATTTTTAACTTGGATCTTTTGTTATGCTTTTTATAGTGAAATTGGTGAGTTTTTTAACATTGAAGTTTTGTTATGGTTTTTATAGTGAAAATGGTAAGTTTTTCACCTTGGAACTTTTGTTATGGTCTTTATAGTGAAATTGTTAGGTTTTTTCATATTGAACTTTTGCTATGGTCTTTATAGTGAAATTCGTGAGTTTTTTCACTTGGAAATTTTATTATGTTTTTTATAGTGAAATTTGTGAGTTTTTTAACCTGAAACTTTTGTTATGGTTTTAGAGTGAAATTTGTGAGTAATTTTAGTTGGATCTTTTGTTATGCTTTTTATAGTGAAATTTGTGAGTTTTCTAACATTGAAGTTTTGTTATGGTCTTTATAGTGAAAATGGTAAGATTTTCACCTTGGAACTTTTGTTATGGTCTTTATAGTGAAATTGTTAGGTTTTTTCATATTGAACTTTTGTTATGGTCTTTATAGTGAAATTCGTGAGTTTTTCCACTTGGAACTTTTATTATGTTTTTTATAGTGAAATTTGTGAGTTTTTTTAACCTGGAACTTTTGTTATGGTTTTAGAGTGAAATTTGTGAGTATTTTTAACATGGATCTTTTGTTATGCTTTTTATAGTGAACTTTGTGATTTTTTAACTTTCAACTTTTGTTATGGTTTTTATAGTGAAAATTTTGACTTTTTTAACTCAAAAATTTTGTATTGGTCTTTATAGTGAAATTGGTGTGTTTTTTAACCTTGAACTTTTATTATTGTTTTTAAAGGGACATTCATGATTTTTTAACTTTGAACTTTTATTTTTTTTTTTTGTTGTGAAATGTGTGTGTTTTTTAACTTATACATTTGTTATGGTGTTTGTAGTGAAATTTGTGAGGTTTTTAACATGAAACTTTTGTCATGGTATTTATAGTAAATTGGGTGAGTTTTTTAACATGGAACTTTTTATATAAACATCATGTGAAATTGGAGACTTTTCTGACTTTGAACTTTTGTTATGGTCTTGATAGGGAAATTTGTGAGTTTTTAAACAGGGAACTTTTGTTATGGTGTTTATAGTGAAATTGGTAAGTTTTTCACATTTAACTTTTGTTATGGTCTTTATAGTGAAATTTGTGAGTTTTTTTAACCTTGAGCTTTTGTTATTATTTCAGAGTGAAATTTGTGAGTATTTTTAACTTGGTTCTTTTGTTATGCTTTTTATAGTGAAATTTGTGAATTTTTTAACATTGAATTTTTGTGATGGTCTTAATAATGAAAATGGTAAGTTTTTCACCTTGGAACTTTTGTTATGGTCTTTATAGTGAAATTGTTAGGTTTTTTCATATTGAACTTTTGTTATGGTCTTTATAGTGAAATTAATGATTTTTTCACTTGGAACTCTTATTATGTTTTTTATAGTGAAATTTGTGAGTTTTTTTAAATTGGAACTTTTGTTATGGTTTTAGAGTGAAATTTGTGAGTATTTTTAACTTGGATCTTTTGTTATGCTTTTTATAGTGAAATTGGTGAGTTTTTTTAACTTTCAACTTTTGTTATGGTTGTTATAGTGAAAATTTTGACTTTTTTAACTCGAAAATTTTGTATTGGTCTTTATAGTGAAATTGGTGAGTTTTTTTAACTTGGAACTTTTATTATTGTTTTTAAAGGGACATTCATGATTTTTTAACTTTGAACTTTTATTTTGGTTTTTGTAGTGAAATGTGTGTTTTTTAACTTATACATTTGTTATGGTGTTTATAGTGAAATTTGTGAGGTTTTTAACATGAAACTTTTGTCATGGTATTTATAGTGAATTAGATGAGTTTTTTAACATGGAACTTTTTATATAAACTTCATGTGAAATTGTAGACTTTTCTGACTTTGAACTTTTGTTATGGTCTTGATAGGGAAATTTGTGAGTTTTTAAACATGGAACTTTTGTTATGGTGTTTATAGTGAAATTGGTAAGTTTTTCACATTTAACTTTTGTTATGGTCTTTATAGTGAATTTTTATGAGTTTTTTTAACCTGGAACTTTTGTTATTATATCAGAGTGAAATTTGTGAGTGTTTTTAACTTGAATCTTTTGTTATGCTTTTTATAGTGAAATTTGTGAATTTTTTAACATTGAATTTTTGTTATGGTCTTTATAATGTAAGTGGTAAGTTTTTCACCTTGGAACTTTTGTTATGGTCTTTATAGTGAAATTGTTAGGTTTTTTCATATTGAACTTTTATTATGGTCTATATAGTGAAATTAATGATTTTTTCACTTAGAACTCTTATTATGTTTTTTATAGTGAAATTTGTGAGTTTTTTTAACCTGGAACTTTTGTTATGGTTTTAGAGTGAAATATGTGAGTATTTTTAATATTGAAGTTTTGTTATGGTTTTTATTGTGAAAATGGTAAGTTTTTCACCTTGGAAATTTTGTTATGGTCTTTATAGTGAAATTGTTAGGTTTTTTCATATTGAACTTTTGTTATGGTCTTTATAGTGAAATTAATGATTTTTTCACTTGGAACTCTTATTATGTTTTTTATAGTGAAATTTGTGATTTTTTTAACCTGAACTTTTTTTATGGTTTTAGAGTGAAATTTGTGAGTATTTTTAACTTGGATCTTTTGTTATGCTTTTTATAGTGAAATTGGTGAGTTTTTTAACATTGAAGTTTTGTTATGGTTTTTATAGTGAAAATGGTAAGTTTTTCACCTTGGAACTTTTGTTATGGTCTTTATAGTGAAATTGTTAGGTTTTTTCATATTGAACTTTTGCTATGGTCTTTATAGTGAAATTCGTGAGTTTTTTCACTTGGAAATTTTATTATCTTTTTTATAGTGAAATTTGTGAGTTTTTTAACCTGAAACTTTTGTTATGGTTTTAGAGTGAAATTTGTGAGTAATTTTAGTTGGATCTTTTGTTATGCTTTTTATAGTGAAATTTGTGAGTTTTCTAACATTGAAGTTTTGTTATGGTCTTTATAGTGAAAATGGTAAGATTTTCACCTTGGAACTTTTGTTATGGTCTTTATAGTGAAATTGTTAGGTTTTTTCATATTGAACTTTTGTTATGGTCTTTATAGTGAAATTCGTGAGTTTTTCGACTTGGAACTTTTATTATGTTTTTTATAGTGAAATTTGTGAGTTTTTTTAACCTGGAACTTTTGTTATGGTTTTAGAGTGAAATTTGTGAGTATTTTTAACATGGATCTTTTGTTATGCTTTTTATAGTGAACTTTGTGATTTTTTAACTTTCAACTTTTGTTATGGTTTTTATAGTGAAAATTTTGACTTTTTTAACTCAAAAATTTTGTATTGGTCTTTATAGTGAAATTGGTGTGTTTTTTAACTTGGAACTTTTATTATTGTTTTTAAAGGGACATTCATGATTTTTTAACTTTGAACTTTTATTTTTTTTTTTGTTGTGAAATGTGTGTGTTTTTTAACTTATACATTTGTTATGGTGTTTGTAGTGAAATTTGTGAGGTTTTTAACATGAAACTTTTGTCATGGTATTTATAGTAAATTGGGTGAGTTTTTTAACATGGAACTTTTTATATAAATATCATGTGAAATTGGAGACTTTTCTGACTTTGAACTTTTGTTATGGTCTTGATAGGGAAATTTGTGAGTTTTTAAACAGGGAACTTTTGTTATGGTGTTTATAGTGAAATTGGTAAGTTTTTCACATTTAACTTTTGTTATGGTCTTTATAGTGAAATTTGTGAGTTTTTTTAACCTTGAGCTTTTGTTATTATTTCAGAGTGAAATTTGTGAGTATTTTTAACTTGGTTCTTTTGTTATGCTTTTTATAGTGAAATTTGTGAATTTTTTAACATTGAATTTTTGTGATGGTCTTAATAATGAAAATGGTAAGTTTTTCACCTTGGAACTTTTGTTATGGTCTTTATAGTGAAATTGTTAGGTTTTTTCATGTTGAACTTTTGTTATGGTCTTTATAGAGAAATTAATGATTTTTTCACTTGGAACTCTTATTATGTTTTTTATAGTGAAATTTGTGAGTTTTTTTAAATTGGAACTTTTGTTATGGTTTTAGAGTGAAATTTGTGAGTATTTTTTAACTTGGATCTTTTGTTATGCTTTTTATAGTGAAATTGGTGAGTTTTTTTAACTTTCAACTTTTGTTATGGTTGTTATAGTGAAAATTTTGACTTTTTTAACTCGAAAATTTTGTATTGGTCTTTATAGTGAAATTGGTGAGTTTTTTTAACTTGGAACTTTTATTATTGTTTTTAAAGGGACATTCATGATTTTTTAACTTTGAACTTTTATTTTGGTTTTTGTAGTGAAATGTGTGTTTTTTAACTTATACATTTGTTATGGTGTTTATAGTGAAATTTGTGAGGTTTTTAACATGAAACTTTTGTCATGGTATTTATAGTGAATTAGATGAGTTTTTTAACATGGAACTTTTTATATAAACTTCATATGAAATTGTAGACTTTTCTGACTTTGAACTTTTGTTATGGTCTTGATAGGGAAATTTGTGAGTTTTTAAACATGGAACTTTTGTTATGGTGTTTATAGTGAAATTGGTAAGTTTTTCACATTCAACTTTTGTTATGGTCTTTATAGTGAATTTTTATGAGTTTTTTTAACCTGGAACTTTTGTTATTATATCAGAGTGAAATTTGTGAGTGTTTTTAACTTGAATCTTTTGTTATGCTTTTTATAGTGAAATTTGTGAATTTTTTAACATTGAATTTTTGTTATGGTCTTTATAATGTAAGTGGTAAGTTTTTCACCTTGGAACTTTTGTTATGGTCTTTATAGTGAAATTGTTAGGTTTTTTCATATTGAACTTTTATTATGGTCTATATAGTGAAATTAATGATTTTTTCACTTAGAACTCTTATTATGTTTTTTATAGTGAAATTTGTGAGTTTTTTTAACCTGGAACTTTTGTTATGGTTTTAGAGTGAAATATGTGAGTATTTTTAATATTGAAGTTTTGTTATGGTTTTTATTGTGAAAATGGTAAGTTTTCACCTTGGAACTTTTGTTATGGTCTTTATAGTGAAATTGTTAGGTTTTTTCATATTGAACTTTTGTTATGGTCTTTATAGTGAAATTAATGATTTTTTCACTTGGAACTCTTATTATGTTTTTTATAGTGAAATTTGTGATTTTTTTTAACCTGAACTTTTTTTATGGTTTTAGACTGAAATTTGTGAGTATTTTAAACTTGGATCTTTTGTTATGCTTTTTATAGTGAAATTGGTGAGTTTTTTAACATTGAAGTTTCGTTATGGTTTTTATAGTGAAAATGGTAAGTTTTTCACCTTGGAACTTTTGTTATGGTCTTTATAGTGAAATTGTTAGGTTTTTTCATATTGAACTTTTGCTATGGTCTTTATAGTGAAATTCGTGAGTTTTTTCACTTGGAAATTTTATTATCTTTTTTATAGTGAAATTTGTGAGTTTTTTAACCTGAAACTTTTGTTATGGTTTTAGAGTGAAATTTGTGAGTAATTTTAGTTGGATCTTTTGTTATGCTTTTTATAGTGAAATTTGTGAGTTTTCTAACATTGAAGTTTTGTTATGGTCTTTATAGTGAAAATGGTAAGATTTTCACCTTGGAACTTTTGTTATGGTCTTTATAGTGAAATTGTTAGGTTTTTTCATATTGAACTTTTGTTATGGTCTTTATAGTGAAATTCGTGAGTTTTTCCACTTGGAACTTTTATTATGTTTTTTATAGTGAAATTTGTGAGTTTTTTTAACCTGGAACTTTTGTTATGGTTTTAGAGTGAAATTTGTGAGTATTTTTAACATGGATCTTTTGTTATGCTTTTTATAGTGAACTTTGTGATTTTTTAACTTTCAACTTTTGTTATGGTTTTTATAGTGAAAATTTTGACTTTTTTAACTCAAAAATTTTGTATTGGTCTTTATAGTGAAATTGGTGTGTTTTTTAACTTGGAACTTTTATTATTGTTTTTAAAGGGACATTCATGATTTTTTAACTTTGAACTTTTATTTTTTTTTTGTTGTGAAATGTGTGTGTTTTTTAACTTATACATTTGTTATGGTGTTTGTAGTGAAATTTGTGAGGTTTTTAACATGAAACTTTTGTCATGGTATTTATAGTAAATTGGGTGAGTTTTTTAACATGGAACTTTTTATATAAACATCATGTGAAATTGGAGACTTTTCTGACTTTGAACTTTTGTTATGGTCTTGATAGGGAAATTTGTGAGTTTTTAAACATGGAACTTTTGTTATGGTGTTTATAGTGAAATTGGTAAGTTTATCACATTTAACTTTTGTTATGGTCTTTGTAGTGAAATTTGTGAGTTTTTTTAACCTTGAGCTTTTGTTATTATTTCAGAGTGAAATTTGTGAGTATTTTTAACTTGGTTCTTTTGTTATGCTTTTTATAGTGAAATTTGTGAATTTTTTAACATTGAATTTTTGTGATGGTCTTAATAATGAAAATGGTAAGTTTTTCACCTTGGAACTTTTGTTATGGTCTTTATAGTGAAATTGTTAGGTTTTTTCATGTTGAACTTTTGTTATGGTCTTTATAGTGAAATTAATGATTTTTTCACTTGGAACTCTTATTATGTTTTTTATAGTGAAATTTGTGAGTTTTTTTAAATTGGAACTTTTGTTATGGTTTTAGAGTGAAATTTGTGAGTATTTTTAACTTGGATCTTTTGTTATGCTTTTTATAGTGAAATTGGTGAGTTTTTTTAACTTTCAACTTTTGTTATGGTTGTTATAGTGAAAATTTTGACTTTTTTAACTCGAAAATTTTGTATTGGTCTTTATAGTGAAATTGGTGAGTTTTTTTAACTTGGAACTTTTATTATTGTTTTTAAAGGGACATTCATGATTTTTTAACTTTGAACTTTTATTTTGGTTTTTGTAGTGAAATGTGTGTTTTTTAACTTATACATTTGTTATGGTGTTTATAGTGAAATTTATGAGGTTTTTAACATGAAACTTTTGTCATGGTATTTATAGTGAATTAGCTGAGTTTTTTAACATGGAACTTTTTATATAAACTTCATGTGAAATTGTAGACTTTTCTGACTTTGAACTTTTGTTATGGTCTTGATAGGGAAATTTGTGAGTTTTTAAACATGGAACTTTTGTTATGGTGTTTATAGTGAAATTGGTAAGTTTTTCACATTTAACTTTTGTTATGGTCTTTATAGTGAATTTTTATGAGTTTTTTTAACCTGGAACTTTTGTTATTATATCAGAGTGAAATTTGTGAGTGTTTTTAACTTGAATCTTTTGTTATGCTTTTTATAGTGAAATTTGTGAATTTTTTAACATTGAATTTTTGTTATGGTCTTTATAATGAAAGTGGTAAGTTTTTCAACTTGGAACTTTTGTTATAGTCTTTATAGTGAAATTGTTAGGTTTTTTCATATTGAACTTTTATTATGGTCTATATAGTGAAATAAATGATTTTTTCACTTAGAACTCTTATTATGTTTTTTATAGTGAAATTTGTGAGTTTTTTTAAACTGGAACTTTTGTTATGGTTTTAGAGTGAAATATGTGAGTATTTTTAATATTGAAGTTTTGTTATGGTTTTTATTGTGAAAATGGTAAGTTTTTCACCTTGGAACTTTTGTTATGGTCTTTATAGTGAAATTGTTAGGTTTTTTCATATTGAACTTTTGTTATGGTCTTTATAGTGAAATTAATGATTTTTTCACTTGGAACTCTTATTATGTTTTTTATAGTGAAATTTGTGATTTTTTTAACCTGGAACTTTTTTTATGGTTTTAGAGTGAAATTTGTGAGTATTTTTAACTTGGATCTTTTGTTATGCTTTTTATAGTGAAATTGGTGAGTTTTTTAACATTGAAGTTTTGTTATGGTTTTTATAGTGAAAATGGTAAGTTTTTCACCTTGGAACTTTTGTTATGGTCTTTATAGTGAAATTGTTAGGTTTTTTCATATTGAACTTTTGCTATGGTCTTTATAGTGAAATTCGTGAGTTTTTTCACTTGGAAATTTTATTATGTTTTTTATAGTGAAATTTGTGAGTTTTTTAACCTGAAACTTTTGTTATGGTTTTAGAGTGAAATTTGTGAGTAATTTTAGTTGGATCTTTTGTTATGCTTTTTATAGTGAAATTTGTGAGTTTTCTAACATTGAAGTTTTGTTATGGTCTTTATAGTGAAAATGGTAAGATTTTCACCTTGGAACTTTTGTTATGGTCTTTATAGTGAAATTGTTAGGTTTTTTCATATTGAACTTTTGTTATGGTCTTTATAGTGAAATTCGTGAGTTTTTCCACTTGGAACTTTTATTATGTTTTTTATAGTGAAATTTGTGAGTTTTTTTAACCTGGAACTTTTGTTATGGTTTTAGAGTGAAATTTGTGAGTATTTTTAACATGGATCTTTTGTTATGCTTTTTATAGTGAACTTTGTGATTTTTTGACTTTCAACTTTTGTTATGGTTTTTATAGTGAAAATTTTTACTTTTTTAACTCAAAAATTTTGTATTGGTCTTTATAGTGAAATTGGTGTGTTTTTTAACTTGGAACTTTTATTATTATTTTTAAAGGGACATTCATGATTTTTTAACTTTGAACTTTTATTTTTTTTTTTTGTTGTGAAATGTGTGTGTTTTTTAACTTATACATTTGTTATGGTGTTTGTAGTGAAATTTGTGAGGTTTTTAACATGAAACTTTTGTCATGGTATTTATAGTAAATTGGCTGAGTTTTTTAACATGGAACTTTTTATATAAACATCATGTGAAATTGGAGACTTTTCTGACTTTGAACTTTTGTTATGGTCTTGATAGGGAAATTTGTGAGTTTTTAAACATGGAACTTTTGTTATGGTGTTTATAGTGAAATTGGTAAGTTTTTCACATTTAACTTTTGTTATGGTCTTTATAGTGAAATTTGTGAGTTTTTTTAACCTTGAGCTTTTGTTATTATTTCAGAGTGAAATTTGTGAGTATTTTTAACTTGGTTCTTTTGTTATGCTTTTTATAGTGAAATTTGTGAATTTTTTAACATTGAATTTTTGTGATGGTCTTAATAATGAAAATGGTAAGTTTTTCACCTTGGAACTTTTGTTATGGTCTTTATAGTGAAATTGTTAGGTTTTTTGATATTGAACTTTTGTTATGGTCTTTATAGTGAAATTAATGATTTTTTCACTTGGAACTCTTATTATGTTTTTTATAGTGAAATTTGTGAGTTTTTTTAACCTGGAACTTTTTTTTATGGTTTTAGAGTGAAATTTGTGATTATTTTTAACTTGGATCTTTTGTTATGCTTTTTATAGTGAAATTGGTGAATTTTTAAACATTGAAATTTTGTTATGGTTTTTATAGTGAAAATGGTAAGTTTTTCACCTTGGAACTTTTGTTATGGTCTTTATAGTGAAATTGTTAGGTTTTTTCATATTGAACTTTTGCTATGGTCTTTATAGTGAAATTCGTGAGTTTTTTCACTTGGAAATTTTATTATCTTTTTTATAGTGAAATTTGTGAGTTTTTTAACCTGAAACTTTTGTTATGGTTTTAGAGTGAAATTTGTGAGTAATTTTAGTTGGATCTTTTGTTATGCTTTTTATAGTGAAATTTGTGAGTTTTCTAACATTGAAGTTTTGTTATGGTCTTTATAGTGAAAATGGTAAGATTTTCACCTTGGAACTTTTGTTATGGTCTTTATAGTGAAATTGTTAGGTTTTTTCATATTGAACTTTTGTTATGGTCTTTATAGTGAAATTCGTGAGTTTTTCCACTTGGAACTTTTATTATGTTTTTTATAGTGAAATTTGTGAGTTTTTTTAACCTGGAACTTTTGTTATGGTTTTAGAGTGAAATTTGTGAGTATTTTTAACATGGATCTTTTGTTATGCTTTTTATAGTGAACTTTGTGATTTTTTAACTTTCAACTTTTGTTATGGTTTTTATAGTGAAAATTTTGACTTTTTTAACTCAAAAATTTTGTATTGGTCTTTATAGTGAAATTGGTGTGTTTTTTAACTTGGAACTTTTATTATTGTTTTTAAAGGGACATTCATGATTTTTTAACTTTGAACTTTTATTTTTTTTTTTGTTGTGAAATGTGTGTGTTTTTTAACTTATACATTTGTTATGGTGTTTGTAGTGAAATTTGTGAGGTTTTTAACATGAAACTTTTGTCATGGTATTTATAGTAAATTGGGTGAGTTTTTTAACATGGAACTTTTTATATAAACATCATGTGAAATTAGAGACTTTTCTGACTTTGAACTTTTGTTATGGTCTTGATAGGGAAATTTGTGAGTTTTTAAACATGGAACTTTTGTTATGGTGTTTATAGTGAAATTGGTAAGTTTTTCACATTTAACTTTTGTTATGGTCTTTATAGTGAAATTTGTGAGTTTTTTTAACCTTGAGCTTTTGTTATTATTTCAGAGTGAAATTTGTGAGTATTTTTAACTTGGTTCTTTTGTTATGCTTTTTATAGTGAAATTTGTGAATTTTTTAACATTGAATTTTTGTGATGGTCTTAATAATGAAAATGGTAAGTTTTTCACCTTGGAACTTTTGTTATGGTCTTTATAGTGAAATTGTTAGGTTTTTTCATATTGAACTTTTGTTATGGTCTTTATAGTGAAATTAATGATTTTTTCACTTGGAACTCTTATTATGTTTTTTATAGTGAAATTTGTGAGTTTTTTTAAATTGGAACTTTTGTTATGGTTTTAGAGTGAAATTTGTGAGTATTTTTAACTTGGATCTTTTGTTATGCTTTTTATAGTGAAATTGGTGAGTTTTTTTAACTTTCAACTTTTGTTATGGTTGTTATAGTGAAAATTTTGACTTTTTTAACTCGAAAATTTTGTATTGGTCTTTATAGTGAAATTGGTGAGTTTTTTTAACTTGGAACTTTTATTATTGTTTTTAAAGGGACATTCATGATTTTTTAACTTTGAACTTTTATTTTGGTTTTTGTAGTGAAATGTGTGTTTTTTAACTTATACATTTGTTATGGTGTTTATAGTGAAATTTGTGAGGTTTTTAACATGAAACTTTTGTCATGGTATTTATAGTGAATTAGATGAGTTTTTTAACATGGAACTTTTTATATAAACTTCATGTGAAATTGTAGACTTTTCTGACTTTGAACTTTTGTTATGGTCTTGATAGGGAAATTTGTGAGTTTTTAAACATGGAACTTTTGTTATGGTGTTTATAGTGAAATTGGTAAGTTTTTCACATTTAACTTTTGTTATGGTCTTTATAGTGAATTTTTATGAGTTTTTTTAACCTGGAACTTTTGTTATTATATCAGAGTGAAATTTGTGAGTGTTTTTAACTTGAATCTTTTGTTATGCTTTTTATAGTGAAATTTGTGAATTTTTTAACATTGAAGTTTTGTTATGGTTTTTATAGTGAAAATGGTAAGTTTTTCACCTTGGAACTTTTGTTATGGTCTTTATAGTGAAATTGTTAGGTTTTTTCATATTGAACTTTTGCTATGGTCTTTATAGTGAAATTCGTGAGTTTTTTCACTTGGAAATTTTATTATCTTTTTTATAGTGAAATTTGTGAGTTTTTTAACCTGAAACTTTTGTTATGGTTTTAGAGTGAAATTTGTGAGTAATTTTAGTTGGATCTTTTGTTATGCTTTTTATAGTGAAATTTGTGAGTTTTCTAACATTGAAGTTTTGTTATGGTCTTTATAGTGAAAATGGTAAGATTTTCACCTTGGAACTTTTGTTATGGTCTTTATAGTGAAATTGTTAGGTTTTTTCATATTGAACTTTTGTTATGGTCTTTATAGTGAAATTCGTGAGTTTTTCCACTTGGAACTTTTATTATGTTTTTTATAGTGAAATTTGTGAGTTTTTTTAACCTGGAACTTTTGTTATGGTTTTAGAGTGAAATTTGTGAGTATTTTTAACATGGATCTTTTGTTATGCTTTTTATAGTGAACTTTGTGATTTTTTAACTTTCAACTTTTGTTATGGTTTTTATAGTGAAAATTTTGACTTTTTTAACTCAAAAATTTTGTATTGGTCTTTATAGTGAAATTGGTGTGTTTTTTAACTTGGAACTTTTATTATTGTTTTTAAAGGGACATTCATGATTTTTTAACTTTGAACTTTTTTTTTTTTTTTTGTTGTGAAATGTGTGTGTTTTTTAACTTATACATTTGTTATGGTGTTTGTAGTGAAATTTGTGAGGTTTTTAACATGAAACTTTTGTCATGGTATTTATAGTAAATTGGGTGAGTTTTTTAACATGGAACTTTTTATATAAACATCATGTGAAATTAGAGACTTTTCTGACTTTGAACTTTTGTTATGGTCTTGATAGGGAAATTTGTGAGTTTTTAAACATGGAACTTTTGTTATGGTGTTTATAGTGAAATTGGTAAGTTTTTCACATTTAACTTTTGTTATGGTCTTTATAGTGAAATTTGTGAGTTTTTTTAACCTTGAGCTTTTGTTATTATTTCAGAGTGAAATTTGTGAGTATTTTTAACTTGGTTCTTTTGTTATGCTTTTTATAGTGAAATTTGTGAATTTTTTAACATTGAATTTTTGTGATGGTCTTAATAATGAAAATGGTAAGTTTTTCACCTTGGAACTTTTGTTATGGTCTTTATAGTGAAATTGTTAGGTTTTTTCATATTGAACTTTTGTTATGGTCTTTATAGTGAAATTAATGATTTTTTCACTTGGAACTCTTATTATGTTTTTTATAGTGAAATTTGTGAGTTTTTTTAAATTGGAACTTTTGTTATGGTTTTAGAGTGAAATTTGTGAGTATTTTTAACTTGGATCTTTTGTTATGCTTTTTATAGTGAAATTGGTGAGTTTTTTTAACTTTCAACTTTTGTTATGGTTGTTATAGTGAAAATTTTGACTTTTTTAACTCGAAAATTTTGTATTGGTCTTTATAGTGAAATTGGTGAGTTTTTTTAACTTGGAACTTTTATTATTGTTTTTAAAGGGACATTCATGATTTTTTAACTTTGAACTTTTATTTTGGTTTTTGTAGTGAAATGTGTGTTTTTTAACTTATACATTTGTTATGGTGTTTATAGTGAAATTTGTGAGGTTTTTAACATGAAACTTTTGTCATGGTATTTATAGTGAATTAGATGAGTTTTTTAACATGGAACTTTTTATATAAACTTCATGTGAAATTGTAGACTTTTCTGACTTTGAACTTTTGTTATGGTCTTGATAGGGAAATTTGTGAGTTTTTAAACATGGAACTTTTGTTATGGTGTTTATAGTGAAATTGGTAAGTTTTTCACATTTAACTTTTGTTATGGTCTTTATAGTGAATTTTTATGAGTTTTTTTAACCTGGAACTTTTGTTATTATATCAGAGTGAAATTTGTGAGTGTTTTTAACTTGAATCTTTTGTTATGCTTTTTATAGTGAAATTTGTGAATTTTTTAACATTGAAGTTTTGTTATGGTTTTTATAGTGAAAATGGTAAGTTTTTCACCTTGGAACTTTTGTTATGGTCTTTATAGTGAAATTGTTAGGTTTTTTCATATTGAACTTTTGCTATGGTCTTTATAGTGAAATTCGTGAGTTTTTTCACTTGGAAATTTTATTATCTTTTTTATAGTGAAATTTGTGAGTTTTTTAACCTGAAACTTTTGTTATGGTTTTAGAGTGAAATTTGTGAGTAATTTTAGTTGGATCTTTTGTTATGCTTTTTATAGTGAAATTTGTGAGTTTTCTAACATTGAAGTTTTGTTATGGTCTTTATAGTGAAAATGGTAAGATTTTCACCTTGGAACTTTTGTTATGGTCTTTATAGTGAAATTGTTAGGTTTTTTCATATTGAACTTTTGTTATGGTCTTTATAGTGAAATTCGTGAGTTTTTCCACTTGGAACTTTTATTATGTTTTTTATAGTGAAATTTGTGAGTTTTTTTAACCTGGAACTTTTGTTATGGTTTTAGAGTGAAATTTGTGAGTATTTTTAACATGGATCTTTTGTTATGCTTTTTATAGTGAACTTTGTGATTTTTTAACTTTCAACTTTTGTTATGGTTTTTATAGTGAAAATTTTGACTTTTTTAACTCAAAAATTTTGTATTGGTCTTTATAGTGAAATTGGTGTGTTTTTTAACTTGGAACTTTTATTATTGTTTTTAAAGGGACATTCATGATTTTTTAACTTTGAACTTTTTTTTTTTTTTTTTTGTGAAATGTGTGTGTTTTTTAACTTATACATTTGTTATGGTGTTTGTAGTGAAATTTGTGAGGTTTTTAACATGAAACTTTTGTCATGGTATTTATAGTAAATTGGGTGAGTTTTTTAACATGGAACTTTTTATATAAACATCATGTGAAATTAGAGACTTTTCTGACTTTGAACTTTTGTTATGGTCTTGATAGGGAAATTTGTGAGTTTTTAAACATGGAACTTTTGTTATGGTGTTTATAGTGAAATTGGTAAGTTTTTCACATTTAACTTTTGTTATGGTCTTTATAGTGAAATTTGTGAGTTTTTTTAACCTTGAGCTTTTGTTATTATTTCAGAGTGAAATTTGTGAGTATTTTTAACTTGGTTCTTTTGTTATGCTTTTTATAGTGAAATTTGTGAATTTTTTAACATTGAATTTTTGTGATGGTCTTAATAATGAAAATGGTAAGTTTTTCACCTTGGAACTTTTGTTATGGTCTTTATAGTGAAATTGTTAGGTTTTTTCATATTGAACTTTTGTTATGGTCTTTATAGTGAAATTAATGATTTTTTCACTTGGAACTCTTATTATGTTTTTTATAGTGAAATTTGTGAGTTTTTTTAAATTGGAACTTTTGTTATGGTTTTAGAGTGAAATTTGTGAGTATTTTTAACTTGGATCTTTTGTTATGCTTTTTATAGTGAAATTGGTGAGTTTTTTTAACTTTCAACTTTTGTTATGGTTGTTATAGTGAAAATTTTGACTTTTTTAACTCGAAAATTTTGTATTGGTCTTTATAGTGAAATTGGTGAGTTTTTTTAACTTGGAACTTTTATTATTGTTTTTAAAGGGACATTCATGATTTTTTAACTTTGAACTTTTATTTTGGTTTTTGTAGTGAAATGTGTGTTTTTTAACTTATACATTTGTTATGGTGTTTATAGTGAAATTTGTGAGGTTTTTAACATGAAACTTTTGTCATGGTATTTATAGTGAATTAGATGAGTTTTTTAACATGGAACTTTTTATATAAACTTCATGTGAAATTGTAGACTTTTCTGACTTTGAACTTTTGTTATGGTCTTGATAGGGAAATTTGTGAGTTTTTAAACATGGAACTTTTGTTATGGTGTTTATAGTGAAATTGGTAAGTTTTTCACATTTAACTTTTGTTATGGTCTTTATAGTGAATTTTTATGAGTTTTTTTAACCTGGAACTTTTGTTATTATATCAGAGTGAAATTTGTGAGTGTTTTTAACTTGAATCTTTTGTTATGCTTTTTATAGTGAAATTTGTGAATTTTTTAACATTGAATTTTTGTTATGGTCTTTATAATGTAAGTGGTAAGTTTTTCACCTTGGAACTTTTGTTATGGTCTTTATAGTGAAATTGTTAGGTTTTTTCATATTGAACTTTTATTATGGTCTATATAGTGAAATTAATGATTTTTTCACTTAGAACTCTTATTATGTTTTTTATAGTGAAATTTGTGAGTTTTTTTAACCTGGAACTTTTGTTATGGTTTTAGAGTGAAATATGTGAGTATTTTTAATATTGAAGTTTTGTTATGGTTTTTATTGTGAAAATGGTAAGTTTTTCACCTTGGAACTTTTGTTATGGTCTTTATAGTGAAATTGTTAGGTTTTTTCATATTGAACTTTTGTTATGGTCTTTATAGTGAAATTAATGATTTTTTCACTTGGAACTCTTATTATGTTTTTTATAGTGAAATTTGTGATTTTTTTTAACCTGAACTTTTTTTATGGTTTTAGAGTGAAATTTGTGAGTATTTTTAACTTGGATCTTTTGTTATGCTTTTTATAGTGAAATTGGTGAGTTTTTTAACATTGAAGTTTTGTTATGGTTTTTATAGTGAAAATGGTAAGTTTTTCACCTTGGAACTTTTGTTATGGTCTTTATAGTGAAATTGTTAGGTTTTTTCATATTGAACTTTTGCTATGGTCTTTATAGTGAAATTCGTGAGTTTTTTCACTTGGAAATTTTATTATCTTTTTTATAGTGAAATTTGTGAGTTTTTTAACCTGAAACTTTTGTTATGGTTTTAGAGTGAAATTTGTGAGTAATTTTAGTTGGATCTTTTGTTATGCTTTTTATAGTGAAATTTGTGAGTTTTCTAACATTGAAGTTTTGTTATGGTCTTTATAGTGAAAATGGTAAGATTTTCACCTTGGAACTTTTGTTATGGTCTTTATAGTGAAATTGTTAGGTTTTTTCATATTGAACTTTTGTTATGGTCTTTATAGTGAAATTCGTGAGTTTTTCCACTTGGAACTTTTATTATGTTTTTTATAGTGAAATTTGTGAGTTTTTTTAACCTGGAACTTTTGTTATGGTTTTAGAGTGAAATTTGTGAGTATTTTTAACATGGATCTTTTGTTATGCTTTTTATAGTGAACTTTGTGATTTTTTAACTTTCAACTTTTGTTATGGTTTTTATAGTGAAAATTTTGACTTTTTTAACTCAAAAATTTTGTATTGGTCTTTATAGTGAAATTGGTGTGTTTTTTAACTTGGAACTTTTATTATTGTTTTTAAAGGGACATTCATGATTTTTTAACTTTGAACTTTTATTTTTTTTTTTGTTGTGAAATGTGTGTGTTTTTTAACTTATACATTTGTTATGGTGTTTGTAGTGAAATTTGTGAGGTTTTTAACATGAAACTTTTGTCATGGTATTTATAGTAAATTGGGTGAGTTTTTTAACATGGAACTTTTTATATAAACATCATGTGAAATTGGAGACTTTTCTGACTTTGAACTTTTGTTATGGTCTTGATAGGGAAATTTGTGAGTTTTTAAACATGGAACTTTTGTTATGGTGTTTATAGTGAAATTGGTAAGTTTTTCACATTTAACTTTTGTTATGGTCTTTATAGTGAAATTTGTGAGTTTTTTTAACCTTGAGCTTTTGTTATTATTTCAGAGTGAAATTTGTGAGTATTTTTAACTTGGTTCTTTTGTTATGCTTTTTATAGTGAAATTTGTGAATTTTTTAACATTGAATTTTTGTGATGGTCTTAATAATGAAAATGGTAAGTTTTTCACCTTGGAACTTTTGTTATGGTCTTTATAGTGAAATTGTTAGGTTTTTTCATATTGAACTTTTGTTATGGTCTTTATAGTGAAATTAATGATTTTTTCACTTGGAACTCTTATTATGTTTTTTATAGTGAAATTTGTGAGTTTTTTTAAATTGGAACTTTTGTTATGGTTTTAGAGTGAAATTTGTGAGTATTTTTAACTTGGATCTTTTGTTATGCTTTTTATAGTGAAATTGGTGAGTTTTTTTAACTTTCAACTTTTGTTATGGTTGTTATAGTGAAAATTTTGACTTTTTTAACTCGAAAATTTTGTATTGGTCTTTATAGTGAAATTGGTGAGTTTTTTTAACTTGGAACTTTTATTATTGTTTTTAAAGGGACATTCATGATTTTTTAACTTTGAACTTTTATTTTGGTTTTTGTAGTGAAATGTGTGTTTTTTAACTTATACATTTGTTATGGTGTTTATAGTGAAATTTGTGAGGTTTTTAACATGAAACTTTTGTCATGGTATTTATAGTGAATTAGATGAGTTTTTTAACATGGAACTTTTTATATAAACTTCATGTGAAATTGTAGACTTTTCTGACTTTGAACTTTTGTTATGGTCTTGATAGGGAAATTTGTGAGTTTTTAAACATGGAACTTTTGTTATGGTGTTTATAGTGAAATTGGTAAGTTTTTCACATTTAACTTTTGTTATGGTCTTTATAGTGAATTTTTATGAGTTTTTTTAACCTGGAACTTTTGTTATTATATCAGAGTGAAATTTGTGAGTGTTTTTAACTTGAATCTTTTGTTATGCTTTTTATAGTGAAATTTGTGAATTTTTTAACATTGAATTTTTGTTATGGTCTTTATAATGTAAGTGGTAAGTTTTTCACCTTGGAACTTTTGTTATGGTCTTTATAGTGAAATTGTTAGGTTTTTTCATATTGAACTTTTATTATGGTCTATATAGTGAAATTAATGATTTTTTCACTTAGAACTCTTATTATGTTTTTTATAGTGAAATTTGTGAGTTTTTTTAACCTGGAACTTTTGTTATGGTTTTAGAGTGAAATATGTGAGTATTTTTAATATTGAAGTTTTGTTATGGTTTTTATTGTGAAAATGGTAAGTTTTTCACCTTGGAACTTTTGTTATGGTCTTTATAGTGAAATTGTTAGGTTTTTTCATATTGAACTTTTGTTATGGTCTTTATAGTGAAATTAATGATTTTTTCACTTGGAACTCTTATTATGTTTTTTATAGTGAAATTTGTGATTTTTTTTAACCTGAACTTTTTTTATGGTTTTAGAGTGAAATTTGTGAGTATTTTTAACTTGGATCTTTTGTTATGCTTTTTATAGTGAAATTGGTGAGTTTTTTAACATTGAAGTTTTGTTATGGTTTTTATAGTGAAAATGGTAAGTTTTTCACCTTGGAACTTTTGTTATGGTCTTTATAGTGAAATTGTTAGGTTTTTTCATATTGAACTTTTGCTATGGTCTTTATAGTGAAATTCGTGAGTTTTTTCACTTGGAAATTTTATTATCTTTTTTATAGTGAAATTTGTGAGTTTTTTAACCTGAAACTTTTGTTATGGTTTTAGAGTGAAATTTGTGAGTAATTTTAGTTGGATCTTTTGTTATGCTTTTTATAGTGAAATTTGTGAGTTTTCTAACATTGAAGTTTTGTTATGGTCTTTATAGTGAAAATGGTAAGATTTTCACCTTGGAACTTTTGTTATGGTCTTTATAGTGAAATTGTTAGGTTTTTTCATATTGAACTTTTGTTATGGTCTTTATAGTGAAATTCGTGAGTTTTTCCACTTGGAACTTTTATTATGTTTTTTATAGTGAAATTTGTGAGTTTTTTTAACCTGGAACTTTTGTTATGGTTTTAGAGTGAAATTTGTGAGTATTTTTAACATGGATCTTTTGTTATGCTTTTTATAGTGAACTTTGTGATTTTTTAACTTTCAACTTTTGTTATGGTTTTTATAGTGAAAATTTTGACTTTTTTAACTCAAAAATTTTGTATTGGTCTTTATAGTGAAATTGGTGTGTTTTTTAACTTGGAACTTTTATTATTGTTTTTAAAGGGACATTCATGATTTTTTAACTTTGAACTTTTTTTTTTTTTTTTTTGTGAAATGTGTGTGTTTTTTAACTTATACATTTGTTATGGTGTTTGTAGTGAAATTTGTGAGGTTTTTAACATGAAACTTTTGTCATGGTATTTATAGTAAATTGGGTGAGTTTTTTAACATGGAACTTTTTATATAAACATCATGTGAAATTGGAGACTTTTCTGACTTTGAACTTTTGTTATGGTCTTGATAGGGAAATTTGTGAGTTTTTAAACATGGAACTTTTGTTATGGTGTTTATAGTGAAATTGGTAAGTTTTTCACATTTAACTTTTGTTATGGTCTTTATAGTGAAATTTTTGAGTTTTTTTAACCTTGAGCTTTTGTTATTATTTCAGAGTGAAATTTGTGAGTATTTTTAACTTGGTTCTTTTGTTATGCTTTTTATAGTGAAATTTGTGAATTTTTTAACATTGAATTTTTGTGATGGTCTAAATAATGAAAATGGTAAGTTTTTCACCTTGGAACTTTTGTTATGGTCTTTATAGTGAAATTGTTAGGTTTTTTGATATTGAACTTTTGTTATGGTCTTTATAGTGAAATTAATGATTTTTTCACTTGGAACTCTTATTATGTTTTTTATAGTGAAATTTGTGAGTTTTTTTAAATTGGAACTTTTGTTATGGTTTAGAGTGAAATTTGTGAGTATTTTTAACTTGGATCTTTTGTTATGCTTTTTATAGTGAAATTGGTGAGTTTTTTTAACTTTCAACTTTTGTTATGGTTGTTATAGTGAAAATTTTGACTTTTTTAACTCGAAAATTTTGTATTGGTCTTTATAGTGAAATTGGTGAGTTTTTTTAACTAGGAACTTTTATTATTGTTTTTAAAGGGACATTCATGATTTTTTAACTTTGAACTTTTATTTTGGTTTTTGTAGTGAAATGTGTGTTTTTTAACTTATACATTTGTTATGGTGTTTATAGTGAAATTTGT
Organism: Lathyrus sativus; assembly: GCA_963859935.3. NCBI lineage: Eukaryota > Viridiplantae > Streptophyta > Magnoliopsida > Fabales > Fabaceae > Lathyrus > Lathyrus sativus. The sequence continues at coordinate 326,692,979 of OZ012737.1, read as the reverse complement.
GAGGTTTTTAACATGAAACTTTTGTCATGGTATTTATAGTGAATTAGCTGAGTTTTTTAACATGGAACTTTTTGTATAAACTTCATGTGAAATTGTAGACTTTTCTGACTTTGAACTTTTGTTATGGTCTTGATAGGGAAATTTGTGAGTTTTTAAACATGGAACTTTTGTTATGGTGTTTATAGTGAAATTGGTAAGTTTTTCACATTTAACTTTTGTTATGGTCTTTATAGTGAATTTTTATGAGTTTTTTTAACCTGGAACTTTTTTTATTATATCAGAGTGAAATTTGTGAGTGTTTTTAACTTGAATCTTTTGTTATGCTTTTTATAGTGAAATTTGTGAATTTTTTAACATTGAATTTTTGTTATGGTCTTTATAATTAAAATGGTAAGTTTTTCACCTTGGAACTTTTGTTATGGTCTTTATAGTGAAATTGTTAGGTTTTTTCATATTGAACTTTTGTTATGGTCTTTATAGTGAAATTAATGATTTTTTTCACTTGGAACTCTTATTATGTTTTTTATAGTGAAATTTGTGAGTTTTTTTAACCTGGAACTTTTTTTTATGGTTTTAGAGTGAAATTTGTGATTATTTTTAACTTGGATCTTTTGTTATGCTTTTTATAGTGAAATTGGTGAGTTTTTTAACATTGAAATTTTGTTATGGTTTTTATAGTGAAAATGGTAAGTTTTTCACCTTGGAACTTTTGTTATGGTCTTTATAGTGAAATTGTTAGGTTTTTTTGATATTGAACTTTTGCTATGGTCTTTATAGTGAAATTCGTGAGTTTTTTCACTTGGAAATTTTATTATGTTTTTTATAGTGAAATTTGTGAGTTTTTTAACCTGAAACTTTTGTTATGGTTTTAGAGTGAAATTTGTGAGTAATTTTAGTTGGATCTTTTGTTATGCTTTTTATAGTGAAATTTGTGAGTTTTCTAACATTGAAGTTTTGTTATGGTCTTTATAGTGAAAATGGTAAGATTTTCACCTTGGAACTTTTGTTATGGTCTTTATAGTGAAATTGTTAGGTTTTTTCATATTGAACTTTTGTTATGGTCTTTATAGTGAAATTCGTGAGTTTTTCCACTTGGAACTTGTATTATGTTTTTTATAGTGAAATTTGTGAGTTTTTTTAACCTGGAACTTTTGTTATGGTTTTAGAGTGAAATTTGTGAGTATTTTTAACATGGATCTTTTGTTATGCTTTTTATAGTGAAATTTGTGATTTTTTAACTTTCAACTTTTGTTATGGTTTTTATAGTGAAAATTTTGACTTTTTTAACTCGAAAATTTTGTATTGGTCTTTATAGTGAAATTGGTGTGTTTTTTAACTTGGAACATTTATTATTGTTTTTAAAGGGACATTCATGATTTTTTAACTTTGAACTTTTATTTTGGTTTTTGTTGTGAAATGTGTGTGTTTTTTAACTTATACATTTGTTATGGTGTTTGTAGTGAAATTTGTGAGGTTTTTAACATGAAACTTTTGTCATGGTATTTATAGTAGATTGGGTGAGTTTTTTAACATGGAACTTTTTATATAAACATCATGTGAAATTGGAGACTTTTCTGACTTTGAACTTTTGTTATGGTCTTGATAGGGAAATTTGTGAGTTTTTAAACATGGAACTTTTGTTATGGTGTTTATAGTGAAATTGGTAAGTTTTTCACATTTAACTTTTGTTATGGTCTTTATAGTGAAATTTGTGAGTTTTTTTTAACCTGGAGCTTTTGTTGTTATTTCAGAGTGAAATTTGTGAGTATTTTTAACTTGGTTCTTTTGTTATGCTTTTTATAGTGAAATTTGTGAATTTTTTAACATTGAATTTTTGTGATGGTCTTAATAATGAAAATGGTAAGTTTTTCACCTTGGAACTTTTGTTATGGTCTTTATAGTGAAATTGTTAGGTTTTTTCATATTGAACTTTTGTTATGGTCTTTATAGTGAAATTAATGATTTTTTTCACTTGGAACTCTTATTATGTTTTTTATAGTGAAATTTGTGAGTTTTTTTAACCTGGAACTTTTTTTTATGGTTTTAGAGTGAAATTTGTGATTATTTTTAACTTGGATCTTTTGTTATGCTTTTTATAGTGAAATTGGTGAGTTTTTTAACATTGAAATTTTGTTATGGTTTTTATAGTGAAAATGGTAAGTTTTTCACCTTGGAACTTTTGTTATGGTCTTTATAGTGAAATTGTTAGGTTTTTTCATATTGAACTTTTGCTATGGTCTTTATAGTGAAATTCGTGAGTTTTTTCACTTGGAAATTTTATTATGTTTTTTATAGTGAAATTTGTGAGTTTTTTAACCTGAAACTTTTGTTATGGTTTTAGAGTGAAATTTGTGAGTAATTTTAGTTGGATCTTTTGTTATGCTTTTTATAGTGAAATTTGTGAGTTTTCTAACATTGAAGTTTTGTTATGGTCTTTATAGTGAAAATGGTAAGATTTTCACCTTGGAACTTTTGTTATGGTCTTTATAGTGAAATTGTTAGGTTTTTTCATATTGAACTTTTGTTATGGTCTTTATAGTGAAATTCGTGAGTTTTTCCACTTGGAACTTGTATTATGTTTTTTATAGTGAAATTTGTGAGTTTTTTTAACCTGGAACTTTTGTTATGGTTTTAGAGTGAAATTTGTGAGTATTTTTAACATGGATCTTTTGTTATGCTTTTTATAGTGAAATTTGTGATTTTTTAACTTTCAACTTTTGTTATGGTTTTTATAGTGAAAATTTTGACTTTTTTAACTCGAAAATTTTGTATTGGTCTTTATAGTGAAATTGGTGTGTTTTTTAACTTGGAACATTTATTATTGTTTTTAAAGGGACATTCATGATTTTTTAACTTTGAACTTTTATTTTGGTTTTTGTTGTGAAATGTGTGTGTTTTTTAACTTATACACTTGTTATGGTGTTTGTAGTGAAATTTGTGAGGTTTTTAACATGAAACTTTTGTCATGGTATTTATAGTAAATTGGGTGAGTTTTTTAACATGGAACTTTTTATATAAACATCATGTGAAATTGGAGACTTTTCTGACTTTGAACTTTTGTTATGGTCTTGATAGGGAAATTTGTGAGTTTTTAAACATGGAACTTTTGTTATGGTGTTTATAGTGAAATTGGTAAGTTTTTCACATTTAACTTTTGTTATGGTCTTTATAGTGAAATTTGTGAGTTTTTTTTAACCTGGAGCTTTTGTTATTATTTCAGAGTGAAATTTGTGAGTATTTTTAACTTGGTTCTTTTGTTATGCTTTTTATAGTGAAATTTGTGAATTTTTTAACATTGAATTTTTGTGATGGTCTTAATAATGAAAATGGTAAGTTTTTCACCTTGGAACTTTTGTTATGGTCTTTATAGTGAAATTGTTAGGTTTTTTCATATTGAACTTTTGTTATGGTCTTTATAGTGAAATTAATGATTTTTTCACTTGGAACTCTTATTATGTTTTTTATAGTGAAATTTGTGAGTTTTTTTAAATTGGAACTTTTGTTATGGTTTTAGAGTGAAATTTGTGAGTATTTTTAACTTGGATCTTTTGTTATGCTTTTTATAGTGAAATTGGTGAGTTTTTTTAACTTTCAACTTTTGTTATGGTTTTTATAGTGAAAATTTTGACTTTTTTAACTCGAAAATTTTGTATTGGTCTTTATAGTGAAATTGGTGAATTTTTTTAACTTGGAACTTTTATTATTGTTTTTAAAGGGACATTCATGATTTTTTAACTTTGAACTTTTATTTTGGTTTTTGTAGTGAAATGTGTGTTTTTTAACTTATACATTTGTTATGGTGTTTATAGTGAAATTTGTGAGGTTTTTAACATGAAACTTTTGTCATGGTATTTATAGTGAATTAGCTGAGTTTTTTAACATGGAACTTTTTATATAAACTTCATGTGAAATTGTAGACTTTTCTGACTTTGAACTTTTGTTATGGTCTTGATAGGGAAATTTGTGAGTTTTTAAACATGGAACTTTTGTTATGGTGTTTATAGTGAAAATTGGTAAGTTTTTCACATTTAACTTTTGTTATGGTCTTTATAGTGAATTTTTATGAGTTTTTTTAACCTGGAACTTTTGTTATTATATCAGAGTGAAATTTGTGAGTGTTTTTAACTTGAATCTTTTGTTATGCTTTTTATAGTGAAATTTGTGAATTTTTTAACATTGAATTTTTGTTATGGTCTTTATAATGAAAGTGGTAAGTATTTCACCTTGGAACTTTTGTTATGGTCTTTATAGTGAAATTGTTAGGTTTTTTCATATTGAACTTTTATTATGGTCTTTATAGTGAAATTAATGATTTTTTCACTTAGAACTCTTATTATGTTTTTTATAGTGAAATTTGTGAGTTTTTTTAACCTGGAACTTTTGTTATGGTTTTAGTGTGAAATATGTGAGTATTTTTAATATTGAAGTTTTGTTATGGTTTTTATAGTGAAAATGGTAAGTTTTTCACCTTGGAACTTTTGTTATGGTCTTTATAGTGAAATTGTTAGGTTTTTTCATATTGAACTTTTGTTATGGTCTTTATAGTGAAATTAATGATTTTTTCACTTGGAACTTTTATTATGTTTTTTATAGTGAAATTTGTGAGTTTTTTTAACCTGGAACTTTTTTTATGGTTTTAGAGTGAAATTTGTGAGTATTTTTAACTTGGATCTTTTGTTATGCTTTTTATAGTGAAATTGGTGAGTTTTTTAACATTGAAGTTTTGTTATGGTTTTTATAGTGAAAATGGTAAGTTTTTCACCTGGGAACTTTTGTTATGGTCTTTATAGTGAAATTGTTAGGTTTTTTCATATTGAACTTTTGCTATGGTCTTTATAGTGAAATTCGTGAGTTTTTTCACTTGGAAATTTTATTATCTTTTTTATAGTGAAATTTGTGAGTTTTTTAACCTGAAACTTTTGTTATGGTTTTAGAGTGAAATTTGTGAGTAATTTTAGTTGGATCTTTTGTTATGCTTTTTATAGTGAAATTTGTGAGTTTTCTAACATTGAAGTTTTGTTATGGTCTTTATAGTGAAAATGGTAAGATTTTCACCTTGGAACTTTTGTTATGGTCTTTATAGTGAAATTGTTAGGTTTTTTCATATTGAACTTTTGTTATGGTCTTTATAGTGAAATTCGTGAGTTTTTCCACTTGGAACTTTTATTATGTTTTTTATAGTGAAATTTGTGAGTTTTTTTAACCTGGAACTTTTGTTATGGTTTTAGAGTGAAATTTGTGAGTATTTTTAACATGGATCTTTTGTTATGCTTTTTATAGTGAACTTTGTGATTTTTTAACTTTCAACTTTTGTTATGGTTTTTATAGTGAAAATTTTGACTTTTTTTAACTCAAAAATTTTGTATTGGTCTTTATAGTGAAATTGGTGTGTTTTTTAACTTGGAACTTTTATTATTGTTTTTAAAGGGACATTCATGATTTTTTAACTTTGAACTTTTTTTTTTTTTTTTTTTTGTGAAATGTGTGTGTTTTTTAACTTATACATTTGTTATGGTGTTTGTAGTGAAATTTGTGAGGTTTTTAACATGAAACTTTTGTCATGGTATTTATAGTAAATTGGGTGAGTTTTTTAACATGGAACTTTTTATATAAACATCATGTGAAATTGGAGACTTTTCTGACTTTGAACTTTTGTTATGGTCTTGATAGGGAAATTTGTGAGTTTTTAAACATGGAACTTTTGTTATGGTGTTTATAGTGAAATTGGTAAGTTTTTCACATTTAACTTTTGTTATGGTCTTTATAGTGAAATTTTTGAGTTTTTTTAACCTTGAGCTTTTGTTATTATTTCAGAGTGAAATTTGTGAGTATTTTTAACTTGGTTCTTTTGTTATGCTTTTTATAGTGAAATTTGTGAATTTTTTAACATTGAATTTTTGTGATGGTCTAAATAATGAAAATGGTAAGTTTTTCACCTTGGAACTTTTGTTATGGTCTTTATAGTGAAATTGTTAGGTTTTTTGATATTGAACTTTTGTTATGGTCTTTATAGTGAAATTAATGATTTTTTCACTTGGAACTCTTATTATGTTTTTTATAGTGAAATTTGTGAGTTTTTTTAAATTGGAACTTTTGTTATGGTTTAGAGTGAAATTTGTGAGTATTTTTAACTTGGATCTTTTGTTATGCTTTTTATAGTGAAATTGGTGAGTTTTTTTAACTTTCAACTTTTGTTATGGTTGTTATAGTGAAAATTTTGACTTTTTTAACTCGAAAATTTTGTATTGGTCTTTATAGTGAAATTGGTGAGTTTTTTTAACTAGGAACTTTTATTATTGTTTTTAAAGGGACATTCATGACTTTTTAACTTTGAACTTTTATTTTGGTTTTTGTAGTGAAATGTGTGTTTTTTAACTTATACATTTGTTATGGTGTTTATAGTGAAATTTGTGAGGTTTTTAACATGAAACTTTTGTCATGGTATTTATAGTGAATTAGCTGAGTTTTTTAACATGGAACTTTTTATATAAACTTCATGTGAAATTGTAGACTTTTCTGACTTTGAACTTTTGTTATGGTCTTGATAGGGAAATTTGTGAGTTTTTAAACATGGAACTTTTGTTATGGTGTTTATAGTGAAATTGGTAAGTTTTTCACATTTAACTTTTGTTATGGTCTTTATAGTGAATTTTTATGAGTTTTTTTAACCTGGAACTTTTTTTATTATATCAGAGTGAAATTTGTGAGTGTTTTTAACTTGAATCTTTTGTTATGCTTTTTATAGTGAAATTTGTGAATTTTTTAACATTGAATTTTTGTTATGGTCTTTATAATTAAAATGGTAAGTTTTTCACCTTGGAACTTTTGTTATGGTCTTTATAGTGAAATTGTTAGGTTTTTTCATATTGAACTTTTGTTATGGTCTTTATAGTGAAATTAATGATTTTTTTCACTTGGAACTCTTATTATGTTTTTTATAGTGAAATTTGTGAGTTTTTTTAACCTGGAACTTTTTTTTATGGTTTTAGAGTGAAATTTGTGATTATTTTTAACTTGGATCTTTTGTTATGCTTTTTATAGTGAAATTGGTGAGTTTTTTAACATTGAAATTTTGTTATGGTTTTTATAGTGAAAATGGTAAGTTTTTCACCTTGGAACTTTTGTTATGGTCTTTATAGTGAAATTGTTAGGTTTTTTTGATATTGAACTTTTGCTATGGTCTTTATAGTGAAATTCGTGAGTTTTTTCACTTGGAAATTTTATTATGTTTTTTATAGTGAAATTTGTGAGTTTTTTAACCTGAAACTTTTGTTATGGTTTTAGAGTGAAATTTGTGAGTAATTTTAGTTGGATCTTTTGTTATGCTTTTTATAGTGAAATTTGTGAGTTTTCTAACATTGAAGTTTTGTTATGGTCTTTATAGTGAAAATGGTAAGATTTTCACCTTGGAACTTTTGTTATGGTCTTATAGTGAAATTGTTAGGTTTTTTCATATTGAACTTTTGTTATGGTCTTTATAGTGAAATTCGTGAGTTTTTCCACTTGGAACTTGTATTATGTTTTTTATAGTGAAATTTGTGAGTTTTTTTAACCTGGAACTTTTGTTATGGTTTTAGAGTGAAATTTGTGAGTATTTTTAACATGGATCTTTTGTTATGCTTTTTATAGTGAAATTTGTGATTTTTTAACTTTCAACTTTTGTTATGGTTTTTATAGTGAAAATTTTGACTTTTTTAACTCGAAAATTTTGTATTGGTCTTTATAGTGAAATTGGTGTGTTTTTTAACTTGGAACATTTATTATTGTTTTTAAAGGGACATTCATGATTTTTTAACTTTGAACTTTTATTTTGGTTTTTGTTGTGAAATGTGTGTGTTTTTTAACTTATACATTTGTTATGGTGTTTGTAGTGAAATTTGTGAGGTTTTTAACATGAAACTTTTGTCATGGTATTTATAGTAAATTGGGTGAGTTTTTTAACATGGAACTTTTTATATAAACATCATGTGAAATTGGAGACTTTTCTGACTTTGAACTTTTGTTATGGTCTTGATAGGGAAATTTGTGAGTTTTTAAACATGGAACTTTTGTTATGGTGTTTATAGTGAAATTGGTAAGTTTTTCACATTTAACTTTTGTTATGGTCTTTATAGTGAAATTTGTGAGTTTTTTTTAACCTGGAGCTTTTGTTGTTATTTCAGAGTGAAATTTGTGAGTATTTTTAACTTGGTTCTTTTGTTATGCTTTTTATAGTGAAATTTTTGAATTTTTTAACATTGAATTTTTGTGATGGTCTTAATAATGAAAATGGTAAGTTTTTCACCTTGGAACTTTTGTTATGGTCTTTATAGTGAAATTGTTAGGTTTTTTCATATTGAACTTTTGTTATGGTCTTTATAGTGAAATTAATGATTTTTTTCACTTGGAACTCTTATTATGTTTTTTATAGTGAAATTTGTGAGTTTTTTTAACTTGGAACTTTTTTTTATGGTTTTAGAGTGAAATTTGTGATTATTTTTAACTTGGATCTTTTGTTATGCTTTTTATAGTGAAATTGGTGAGTTTTTTAACATTGAAATTTTGTTATGGTTTTTATAGTGAAAATGGTAAGTTTTTCACCTTGGAACTTTTGTTATGGTCTTTATAGTGAAATTGTTAGGTTTTTTCATATTGAACTTTTGCTATGGTCTTTATAGTGAAATTCGTGAGTTTTTTCACTTGGAAATTTTATTATGTTTTTTATAGTGAAATTTGTGAGTTTTTTAACCTGAAACTTTTGTTATGGTTTTAGAGTGAAATTTGTGAGTAATTTTAGTTGGATCTTTTGTTATGCTTTTTATAGTGAAATTTGTGAGTTTTCTAACATTGAAGTTTTGTTATGGTCTTTATAGTGAAAATGGTAAGATTTTCACCTTGGAACTTTTGTTATGGTCTTTATAGTGAAATTGTTAGGTTTTTTCATATTGAACTTTTGTTATGGTCTTTATAGTGAAATTCGTGAGTTTTTCCACTTGGAACTTGTATTATGTTTTTTATAGTGAAATTTGTGAGTTTTTTTAACCTAGAACTTTTGTTATGTTTTTAGAGTGAAATTTGTGAGTATTTTTAACATGGATCTTTTGTTATGCTTTTTATAGTGAAATTTGTGATTTTTTAACTTTCAACTTTTGTTATGGTTTTTATAGTGAAAATTTTGACTTTTTTAACTCGAAAATTTTGTATTGGTCTTTATAGTGAAATTGGTGTGTTTTTTAACTTGGAACATTTATTATTGTTTTTAAAGGGACATTCATGATTTTTTAACTTTGAACTTTTATTTTGGTTTTTGTTGTGAAATGTGTGTGTTTTTTAACTTATACATTTGTTATGGTGTTTGTAGTGAAATTTGTGAGGTTTTTAACATGAAACTTTTGTCATGGTATTTATAGTAAATTGGGTGAGTTTTTTAACATGGAACTTTTTATATAAACATCATGTGTAATTGTAGACTTTTCTTACTTTGAACTTTTGTTATGGTCTTGATAGGGAAATTTGTGAGTTTTTAAACATGGAACTTTTGTTATGGTGTTTATAGTGAAATTGGTAAGTTTTTCAAATTTAACTTTTGTTATGGTCTTTATAGTGAAATTTGTGAGTTTTTTTTTAACCTGGAGCTTTTGTTATTATTTCAGAGTGAAATTTGTGAGTATTTTTAACTTGGTTCTTTTGTTATGCTTTTTATAGTGAAATTTGTGAATTTTTTAACATTGAATTTTTGTGATGGTCTTAATAATGAAAATGGTAAGTTTTTCACCTTGGAACTTTTGTTATGGTCTTTATAGTGAAATTGTTAGGTTTTTTCATATTGAACTTTTGTTATGGTCTTTATAGTGAAATTAATGATTTTTTCACTTGGAACTCTTATTATGTTTTTTATAGTGAAATTTGTGAGTTTTTTTAAATTGGAACTTTTGTTATGGTTTTAGAGTGAAATTTGTGAGTATTTTTAACTTGGATCTTTTGTTATGCTTTTTATAGTGAAATTGGTGAGTTTTTTTAACTTTCAACTTTTGTTATGGTTTTTATAGTGAAAATTTTGACTTTTTTAACTCGAAAATTTTGTATTGGTCTCTATAGTGAAATTGGTGAGTTTTTTTAACTTGGAACTTTTATTATTGTTTTTAAAGGGACATTCATGATTTTTTAACTTTGAACTTTTATTTTGGTTTTTGTAGTGAAATGTGTGTGTTTTTTAACTTATACATTTGTTATGGTGTTTATAGTGAAATTTGTGAGGTTTTTAACATGAAACTTTTGTCATGGTATTTATAGTGAATTAGCTGAGTTTTTTAACATGGAACTTTTTATATAAACTTCATGTGAAATTGTAGACTTTTCTGACTTTGAACTTTTGTTATGGTCTTGATAGGGAAATTTGTGAGTTTTTAAACATGGAACTTTTGTTATGGTGTTTATAGTGAAATTGGTAAGTTTTTCACATTTAACTTTTGTTATGGTCTTTATAGTGAAATTTGTGAGTTTTTTTTAACCTGGAGCTTTTGTTATTATTTCAGAGTGAAATTTGTGAGTATTTTTAACTTGGTTCTTTTGTTATGCTTTTTATAGTGAAATTTTTGAATTTTTTAACATTGAATTTTTGTGATGGTCTTAATAATGAAAATGGTAAGTTTTTCACCTTGGAACTTTTGTTATGGTCTTTATAGTGAAATTGTTAGGTTTTTTCATATTGAACTTTTGTTATGGTCTTTATAGTGAAATTAATGATTTTTTCACTTGCAACTCTTATTATGTTTTTTATAGTGAAATTTGTGAGTTTTTTTAAATTGGAACTTTTGTTATGGTTTTAGAGTGAAATTTGTGAGTATTTTTAACTTGGATCTTTTGTTATGCTTTTTATAGTGAAATTGGTGAGTTTTTTTAACTTTCAACTTTTGTTATGGTTTTTATAGTGAAAATTTTGACTTTTTTAACTCGAAAATTTTGTATTGGTCTCTATAGTGAAATTGGTGAGTTTTTTTAACTTGGAACTTTTATTATTGTTTTTAAAGGGACATTCATGATTTTTTAACTTTGAACTTTTATTTTGGTTTTTGTAGTGAAATGTGTGTGTTTTTTAACTTATACATTTGTTATGGTGTTTATAGTGAAATTTGTGAGGTTTTTAACATGAAACTTTTGTCATGGTATTTATAGTGAATTAGCTGAGTTTTTTAACATGGAACTTTTTATATAAACTTCATGTGAAATTGTAGACTTTTCTGACTTTGAACTTTTGTTATGGTCTTGATAGGGAAATTTGTGAGTTTTTAAACATGGAACTTTTGTTATGGTGTTTATAGTGAAATTGGTAAGTTTTTCACATTTAACTTTTGTTATGGTCTTTATAGTGAATTTTTATGAGTTTTTTTTAACCTGGAACTTTTGTTATTATATCAGAGTGAAATTTGTGAGTGTTTTTAACTAGAATCTTTTGTTATGCTTTTTATAGTGAAATTTGTGAATTTTTTAACATTGAATTTTTGTTATAGTCTTTATAATGAAAATGGTAAGTTTTTCACCTTGGAACTTTTGTTATGGTCTTTATAGTGAAATTGTTAGGTTTTTTCATATTGAACTTTTATTATGGTCTTTATAGTGAAATTAATGATTTTTTCACTTAGAACTCTTATTATGTTTTTTATAGTAAAATTTGTGAGTTTTTTTAACCTGGAACTTTTGTTATGGTTTTAGAGTGAAATATGTGAGTATTTTTAATATTGAAGTTTTGTTATGGTTTTTATAGTGAAAATGGTAAGTTTTTCACCTTGGAACTTTTGTTATGGTCTTTATAGTGAAATTGTTAGGATTTTTCATATTGAACTTTTGTTATGGTCTTTATAGTGAAATATGTGAGTATTTTTAACTTGGATCTTTTGTTATGCTTTTTATAGTGAAATTGGTGAGTTTTTTAACATTGAAGTTTTGTTATGGTTTTTATAGTGAAAATGGTTAGTTTTTCACCTTGGAACTTTTGTTATGGTCTTTATAGTGAAATTGTTAGATTTTTTCATATTGAACTTTTGCTATGGTCTTTATAGTGAAATTCGTGAGTTTTTTCACTTGGAAATTTTATTATGTTTTTTATAGTGAAATTTGTGAGTTTTTTAACCTGAAACTTTTGTTATGGATTTAGAATGAAATTTGTGAGTAATTTTAGTTGGATCTTTTGTTATGCTTTTTATAGTGAAATTTGTGAGTTTTCTAACATTGAAGTTTTGTTATGGTCTTTATAGTGAAAATGGTAAGATTTTCACCTTGGAACTTTTGTTATGGTCTTTATAGTGAAATTGTTAGGTTTTTTCATATTGAACTTTTGTTATGGTCTTTATAGTGAAATTCCTGAGTTTTTCCACTTGGAACTTTTATTATGTTTTTTAAAGTGAAATTTGTGAGCTTTTTTAACCTGGAACTTTTGTTATGGTTTTAGAGTGAAATTTGTGAGTATTTTTTACATGGATCTTTTGTTATGCTTTTTATAGTGAAATTTGTGATTTTTTAACTTTCAACTTTTGTTATGGTTTTTATAGTGAAAATTTTGACTTTTTTAACTCGAAAATTTTGTATTGGTCTCTATAGTGAAATTGGTGAGTTTTTTTAACTTGGAACTTTTATTATTGTTTTTAAAGGGACATTCATGATTTTTTAACTTTGAACTTTTATTTTGGTTTTTGTAGTGAAATGTGTGTGTTTTTTAACTTATACATTTGTTATGGTGTTTATAGTGAAATTTGTGAGGTTTTTAACATGAAACTTTTGTCATGGTATTTATAGTGAATTAGCTGAGTTTTTTAACATGGAACTTTTTATATAAACTTCATGTGAAATTGTAGACTTTTCTGACTTTGAACTTTTGTTATGGTCTTGATAGGGAAATTTGTGAGTTTTTAAACATGGAACTTTTGTTATGGTGTTTATAGTGAAATTGGTAAGTTTTTCACATTTAACTTTTGTTATGGTCTTTATAGTGAATTTTTATGAGTTTTTTTAACCTGGAACTTTTGTTATTATATCAGAGTGAAATTTGTGAGTGTTTTTAACTAGAATCTTTTGTTATGCTTTTTATAGTGAAATTTGTGAATTTTTTAACATTGAATTTTTGTTATAGTCTTTATAATGAAAATGGTAAGTTTTTCACCTTGGAACTTTTGTTATGGTCTTTATAGTGAAATTGTTAGGTTTTTTCATATTGAACTTTTGTTATGGTCTTTATAGTGAAATTAATGATTTTTTCACTTGTAACTCTTACTATGTTTTTTATAGTGAAATTTGTGAGTTTTTTTAAATTGGAACTTTTGTTATGGTTTTAGAGTGAAATTTGTGAGTATTTTTAACTTGGATCTTTTGTTATGCTTTTTATAGTGAAATTGGTGAGTTTTTTTAACTTTCAACTTTTGTTATGGTTTTTATAGTGAAAATTTTGACTTTTTTAACTCGAAAATTTTGTATTGGTCTCTATAGTGAAATTGGTGAGTTTTTTTAACTTGGAACTTTTATTATTGTTTTTAAAGGGACATTCATGATTTTTTAACTTTGAACTTTTATTTTGGTTTTTGTAGTGAAATGTGTGTGTTTTTTAACTTATACATTTGTTATGGTGTTTATAGTGAAATTTGTGAGGTTTTTAACATGAAACTTTTGTCATGGTATTTATAGTGAATTAGCTGAGTTTTTTAACATGGAACTTTTTATATAAACTTCATGTGAAATTGTAGACTTTTCTGACTTTGAACTTTTGTTATGGTCTTGATAGGGAAATTTGTGAGTTTTTAAACATGGAACTTTTGTTATGGTGTTTATAGTGAAATTGGTAAGTTTTTCACATTTAACTTTTGTTATGGTCTTTATAGTGAATTTTTATGAGTTTTTTTAACCTGGAACTTTTGTTATTATATCAGAGTGAAATTTGTGAGTGTTTTTAACTTGAATCTTTTGTTATGCTTTTTATAGTGAAATTTGTGAATTTTTTAACATTGAATTTTTGTTATAGTATTTATAATGAAAATGGTAAGTTTTTCACCTTGGAACTTTTGTTATGGTCTTTATAGTGAAATTGTTAGGTTTTTTCATATTGAACTTTTGTTATGGTCTTTATAGTGAAATTAATGATTTTTTCACTTGGAACTCTTATTATGTTTTTTATAGTGAAATTTGTGAGTTTTTTTAACCTGGAACTTTTGTTATGGTTTTAGAGTCAAATTTGGGAGTATTTTTAACATGGATCTTTTGTTATGCTTTTTATAGTGAAATTTGTGGTTTTTTAACTTTCAACTTTTGTTATGGTTTTTATAGTGAAAATTTTGACTTTTTTAACTCGAAAATTTTGTATTGGTCTTTATAGTGAAATTGGTGTGTTTTTTAACTTGGAACTTTTATTATTGTTTTTAAAGGGACATTCATGATTTTTTAACTTTGAACTTTTATTTTGGTTTTTGTAGTGAAATGTGTGTGTTTTTTAACTTATACATTTGTTATGGTGTTTATAGTGAAATTTGTGAGGTTTTTAACATGAAACTTTTGTCATGGTATTTATAGTGAATTAGCTGAGTTTTTTAACATGGAACTTTTTATATAAACTTCATGTGAAATTGTAGACTTTTCTGACTTTGAACTTTTGTTATGGTCTTGATAGGGAAATTTGTGAGTTTTTAAACATGGAACTTTTGTTATGGTGTTTATAGTGAAATTGGTAAGTTTTTCACATTTAACTTTTGTTATGGTCTTTATAGTGAATTTTTATGAGTTTTTTTAACCTGGAACTTTTGTTATTATATCAGAGTGAAATTTGTGAGTGTTTTTAACTTGAATCTTTTGTTATGCTTTTTATAGTGAAATTTGTGAATTTTTTAACATTGAATTTTTGTTATAGTATTTATAATGAAAATGGTAAGTTTTTCACCTTGGAACTTTTGTTATGGTCTTTATAGTGAAATTGTTAGGTTTTTTCATATTGAACTTTTGTTATGGTCTTTATAGTGAAATTAATGATTTTTTCACTTGGAACTCTTATTATGTTTTTTATAGTGAAATTTGTGAGTTTTTTTAACCTGGAACTTTTGTTATGGTTTTAGAGTCAAATTTGGGAGTATTTTTAACATGGATCTTTTGTTATGCTTTTTATAGTGAAATTTGTGGTTTTTTAACTTTCAACTTTTGTTATGGTTTTTATAGTGAAAATTTTGACTTTTTTAACTCGAAAATTTTGTATTGGTCTTTATAGTGAAATTGGTGTGTTTTTTAACTTGGAACTTTTATTATTGTTTTTAAAGGGACATTCATGATTTTTTAACTTTGAACTTTTATTTTGGTTTTTGTTGTGAAATGTGTGTGTTTTTTAACTTATACATTTGTTATGGTGTTTGTAGTGAAATTTGTGAGGTTTTTAACATGAAACTTTTGTCATGGTATTTATAGTAAATTGGGTGAGTTTTTTAACATGGAACTTTTTATATAAACATCATGTGAAATTGGAGACTTTTCTGACCTTGAACTTTTGTTATGGTCTTGATAGGGAAATTTGTGAGTTTTTAAACATGGAACTTTTGTTATGGTGTTTATAGTGAAATTGGTAAGTTTTTCACATTTAACTTTTGTTATGGTCTTTATAGTGAAATTTGTGAGTTTTTTTAACCTGGAGCTTTTGTTATTATTTCAGAGTGAAATTTGTGAGTATTTTTAACTTGGTTCTTTTGTTATGCTTTTTATAGTGAAATTTGTGAATTTTTTAACATTGAATTTTTGTGATGGTCTTAATAATGAAAATGGTAAGTTTTTCACCTTGGAACTTTAGTTATGGTCTTTATAGTGAAATTGTTAGGTTTTCTCATATTGAACTTTTGTTATGGTCTTTATAGTGAAATTAATGATTTTTTCACTTGGAACTCTTATTATGTTTTTTATAGTGAAATTTGTGAGTTTTTTTAAATTGGAACTTTTGTTATGGTTTTAGAGTGAAATTTGTGAGTATTTTTAACTTGGATCTTTTGTTATGCTTTTTATAGTGAAGTTGGTGAGTTTTTTTAATTTTCAACTTTTGTTATGGTTTTTATAGTGAAAATTTTGACTTTTTTAACTCGAAAATTTTGTATTGGTCTTTATAGTGAAATTGGTGTGTTTTTTAACTTGGAACTTTTATTATTGTTTTTAAAGGGACATTCATGATTTTTTAACTTTGAACTTTTATTTTGGTTTTTGTTGTGAAATGTGTGTGTTTTTTAACTTATACATTTGTTATGGTGTTTGTAGTGAAATTTGTGAGGTTTTTAACATGAAACTTTTGTCATGGTATTTATAGTAAATTGGGTGAGTTTTTTAACATGGAACTTTTTATATAAACATCATGTGAAATTGGAGACTTTTCTGACTTTGAACTTTTGTTATGGTCTTGATAGGGAAATTTGTGAGTTTTTAAACATGGAACTTTTGTTATGGTGTTTATAGTGAAATTGGTAAGTTTTTCACATTTAACTTTTGTTATGGTCTTTATAGTGAAATTTGTGAGTTTTTTTTAACCTGGAGCTTTTGTTATTATTTCAGAGTGAAATTTGTGAGTATTTTTAACTTGGTTCTTTTGTTATGCTTTTTATAGTGAAATTTGTGAATTTTTTAACATTGAATTTTTGTGATGGTCTTAATAATGAAAATGGTAAGTTTTTCACCTTGGAACTTTAGTTATGGTCTTTATAGTGAAATTGTTAGGTTTTCTCATATTGAACTTTTGTTATGGTCTTTATAGTGAAATTAATGATTTTTTCACTTGGAACTCTTATTATGTTTTTTATAGTGAAATTTGTGAGTTTTTTTAAATTGGAACTTTTGTTATGGTTTTAGAGTGAAATTTGTGAGTATTTTTTACTTGGATCTTTTGTTATGCTTTTTATAGTGAAATTGGTGAGTTTTTTTAATTTTCAACTTTTGTTATGGTTTTTATAGTGAAAATTTTGACTTTTTTAACTCGAAAATTTTGTATTGGTCTTTATAGTGAAATTGGTTAGTTTTTTTAACTTGGAACTTTTATTATTGTTTTTAAAGGGACATTCATGATTTTTTAACTTTGAACTTTTATTTTGGTTTTTGTAGTGAAATGTGTGTGTTTTTTAACTTATACATTTGTTATGGTGTTTATAGTGAAATTTGTGAGGTTTTTAACATGAAACTTTTGTCATGGTATTTATAGTGAATTAGCTGAGTTTTTTAACATGGAACTTTTTATATAAACTTCATGTGAAATTGTAGACTTTTCTGACTTTGAACTTTTGTTATGGTCTTGATAGGGAAATTTGTGAGTTTTTAAACATGGAACTTTTGTTATGGTGTTTATAGTGAAATTGGTAAGTTTTTCACATTTAACTTTTGTTATGGTCTTTAGAGTGAAATTTGTGAGTTTTTTTAACCTGGAGCTTTTGTTATTATTTCAGAGTGAAATTTGTGAGTATTTTTAACTTGGTACTTTTGTTATGCTTTTTATAGTGAAAGTTGTGAATTTTTTAACATTGAATTTTTGTTATGGTCTTTATAATGAAAATGGTAAGTTTTTCACTTTGGAACTTTTGTTATGGTCTTTATACTGAAATTGTTAGGTTTTTTCATATTGAACTTTTGTTATGGTCTTTATAGTGAAATTAATGATTTGTTCACTTGGAACTCTTATTATGTTTTTTATAGTGAAATTGGTGAGTTTTTTTAACCTGGAACTTTTGTTATGGTTTTAGAGTCAAATTTGGGAGTATTTTTAACATGGATCTTTTGTTATGCTTTTTATAGTGAAATTTGTGGTTTTTTAACTTTCAACTTTTGTTATGGTTTTTATAGTGAAAATTTTGACTTTTTTAACTCGAAAATTTTGTATTGGTCTTTATAGTGAAATTGGTGTGTTTTTTAACTTGGAACTTTTATTATTGTTTTTAAAGGGACATTCATGATTTTTTAACTTTGAACTTTTATTTTGGTTTTTGTTGTGAAATGTGTGTGTTTTTTAACTTATACATTTGTTATGGTGTTTGTAGTGAAATTTGTGAGGTTTTTAACATGAAACTTTTGTCATGGTATTTATAGTAAATTGGGTGAGTTTTTTAACATGGAACTTTTTATATAAACATCATGTGAAATTGGAGACTTTTCTGACCTTGAACTTTTGTTATGGTCTTGATAGGGAAATTTGTGAGTTTTTAAACATGGAACTTTTGTTATGGTGTTTATAGTGAAATTGGTAAGTTTTTCACATTTAACTTTTGTTATGGTCTTTATAGTGAAATTTGTGAGTTTTTTTAACCTGGAGCTTTTGTTATTATTTCAGAGTGAAATTTGTGAGTATTTTTAACTTGGTTCTTTTGTTATGCTTTTTATAGTGAAATTTGTGAATTTTTTAACATTGAATTTTTGTGATGGTCTTAATAATGAAAATGGTAAGTTTTTCACCTTGGAACTTTAGTTATGGTCTTTATAGTGAAATTGTTAGGTTTTCTCATATTGAACTTTTGTTATGGTCTTTATAGTGAAATTAATGATTTTTTCACTTGGAACTCTTATTATGTTTTTTATAGTGAAATTTGTGAGTTTTTTTAAATTGGAACTTTTGTTATGGTTTTAGAGTGAAATTTGTGAGTATTTTTAACTTGGATCTTTTGTTATGCTTTTTATAGTGAAGTTGGTGAGTTTTTTTAATTTTCAACTTTTGTTATGGTTTTTATAGTGAAAATTTTGACTTTTTTAACTCGAAAATTTTGTATTGGTCTTTATAGTGAAATTGGTGTGTTTTTTAACTTGGAACTTTTATTATTGTTTTTAAAGGGACATTCATGATTTTTTAACTTTGAACTTTTATTTTGGTTTTTGTTGTGAAATGTGTGTGTTTTTTAACTTATACATTTGTTATGGTGTTTGTAGTGAAATTTGTGAGGTTTTTAACATGAAACTTTTGTCATGGTATTTATAGTAAATTGGGTGAGTTTTTTAACATGGAACTTTTTATATAAACATCATGTGAAATTGGAGACTTTTCTGACTTTGAACTTTTGTTATGGTCTTGATAGGGAAATTTGTGAGTTTTTAAACATGGAACTTTTGTTATGGTGTTTATAGTGAAATTGGTAAGTTTTTCACATTTAACTTTTGTTATGGTCTTTATAGTGAAATTTGTGAGTTTTTTTAACCTGGAGCTTTTGTTATTATTTCAGAGTGAAATTTGTGAGTATTTTTAACTTGGTTCTTTTGTTATGCTTTTTATAGTGAAATTTGTGAATTTTTTAACATTGAATTTTTGTGATGGTCTTAATAATGAAAATGGTAAGTTTTTCACCTTGGAACTTTAGTTATGGTCTTTATAGTGAAATTGTTAGGTTTTCTCATATTGAACTTTTGTTATGGTCTTTATAGTGAAATTAATGATTTTTTCACTTGGAACTCTTATTATGTTTTTTATAGTGAAATTTGTGAGTTTTTTTAAATTGGAACTTTTGTTATGGTTTTAGAGTGAAATTTGTGAGTATTTTTTACTTGGATCTTTTGTTATGCTTTTTATAGTGAAATTGGTGAGTTTTTTTAATTTTCAACTTTTGTTATGGTTTTTATAGTGAAAATTTTGACTTTTTTAACTCGAAAATTTTGTATTGGTCTTTATAGTGAAATTGGTTAGTTTTTTTAACTTGGATCTTTTATTATTGTTTTTAAAGGGACATTCATGATTTTTTAACTTTGAACTTTTATTTTGGTTTTTGTAGTGAAATGTGTGTGTTTTTTAACTTATACATTTGTTATGGTGTTTATAGTGAAATTTGTGAGGTTTTTAACATGAAACTTTTGTCATGGTATTTATAGTGAATTAGCTGAGTTTTTTAACATGGAACTTTTTATATAAACTTCATGTGAAATTGTAGACTTTTCTGACTTTGAACTTTTGTTATGGTCTTGATAGGGAAATTTGTGAGTTTTTAAACATGGAACTTTTGTTATGGTGTTTATAGTGAAATTGGTAAGTTTTTCACATTTAACTTTTGTTATGGTCTTTATAGTAAATTTTAATGAGTTTTTTTAACCTGGAACTTTTGTTATTATATCAGAGTGAAATTTGTGAGTGTTTTTAACTTGAATCTTTTGTTATGCTTTTTATAGTGAAATTTGTGAATTTTTTAACATTGAATTTTTATTATGGTCTTTATAATGAAAATGGTAAGTTTTTCACCTTGGAACTTTTGTTATGGTCTTTATAGTGAAATTGTTAGGTTTTTTCATATTGAACTTTTGTTATGGTCTTTATAGTGAAATTAATGATTTTTTCACTTGGAACTCTTATTATGTTTTTTATAGTGAAATTTGTGAGTTTTTTTAACCTGGAACTTTTTTTTATGGTTTTAGAGTGAAATTTGTGAGTATTTTTAACTTGGATCTTTTGTTATGCTTTTTATAGTGAAATTGGTGAGTTTTTTAACATTGAAGTTTTGTTATGGTTTTTATAGTGAAAATGGTAAGTTTTTCACCTTGGAACTTTTGTTATGGTCTTTATAGTGAAATTGTTAGGTTTTTTCATATTGAACTTTTGCTATGGTCTTTATAGTGAAATTCGTGAGTTTTTTCACTTGGAAATTTTATTATGTTTTTTATAGTGAAATTTGTGAGTTTTTTAACCTGAAACTTTTGTTATGGTTTTAGAGTGAAATTTGTGAGTAATTTTAGTTGGATCTTTTGTTATGCTTTTTATAGTGAAATTTGTGAGTTTTCTAACATTGAAGTTTTGTTATGGTCTTTATAGTGAAAATGGTAAGATTTTCACCTCGGAACTTTTGTTATGGTCTTTATAGTGAAATTGTTAGGTTTTTTCATATTGAACTTTTGTTATGGTCTTTATAGTGAAATTCGTGAGTTTTTCCACTTGGAACTTTTATTATGTTTTTTATAGTGAAATTTGTGAGTTTTTTTAACCTGGAACTTTTGTTATGGTTTTAGAGTGAAATTTGTGAGTATTTTTAACATGGATCTTCTGTTATGCTTTTTATAGTGAAATTGGTGAGTTTTTTGACTTTCAACTTTTGTTATGGTTTTTATAGTGAAATTTCTGACTTTTTTAATTCGAAAATTTTGTATTGGTCTTTATAGGGAAATTGGTGTGTTTTTTAACTTGGAACTTTTATTATTGTTTTTAAAGGGACATTCATGATTTTTTAACTTTGAACTTTTATTTTTGTTTTTGTAGTGAGATGTGTGTGTTTTTTAACTTATACATTTGTTATGGTGTTTATAGTGAAATTTGTGAGGTTTTTAACATGAAACTTTTGTCATGGTATTTATAGTGAATTAGGTGAGTTTTATAACATGGAACGTTTTATATAAACTTCATGTGAAATTGGAGACTTTTCTGACTTTGAACTTTTGTTATGGTCTTGATAGGGAAATGTGTGTGTTTTTTAACATGGAACTTTTGTTATGGTGTTTATAGTGAAATTGGTAAGTGTTTTCACATTTAACTTTTGTTATAGTCTTTATAGTGAAATTTGTGAGTTTTTTTAACCTGGATATTTTGTTATTATTTAAGAGTGAAATTTGTGAGTATTTTTAACTTGGTTCTTTTGTTATGCTTTTTATAGTGAAATATGTGAATTTTTTAACATTGAAGTTTTGTTATGGTCTTTATAATGAAAATGGTAAGTTTTTCACCTTGGAACTTTTGTTATGGTCTTTATAGTGAAATTGTTAGGTTTTTTCATATTGAACTTTTGTTATGGTCTTTATAGTGAAATTAATGAATTTTTCACTTGGAACTCTTATTATGTTTTGAATAGTGAAATTTGTGAGTTTTTATTAACCTGGAACTTTTGTTATAGTTTTAGAGTGAAATTTGTGAGTATTTTTAACTTGGATATTTTGTTATGCTTTTTATAGTGAAATTTGTGAGTTTTTTAACATTGAAGTTTTGTTATGGTCTTTATAGTGAAAATGGTAAGTTTATCACCTTGGAACTTTTGTTATGGTCTTTATAGTGAAATTGTTAGGTTTTTTCATCTTGAAGTTTTGATATGGTCTTTATAGTGAAATTCGTGAGTTTTTTCACTTTGAAATTATATTATGTTTTTTATAGTGAAATTTGTGAGTTTTTTAACCTGAAATTTTTGTTATGGTTTTAGAGTGAAATTTGTGAGTATTTTTAACTTGGATCTTTTGTTATGCTTTTTATAGTGAAATTTGTGAGTTTTTTATCATTGAAGTTTTGTTATGGTCTTTATAGTGAAAATGTTAAGATTTTCACCTTGGAACTTTTGTTATGGTCTTTATAGTGAAATTGTTAGGTCTTTTCATATTGAACTTTTGTTATGGTCTTTATAGTGAAATTCGCGAGTTTTTTCACTTTGAACTTTTATTATGTTTTTTGTAGTGAAATTTGTGAGTTTTTATAACCTGGAACTTTTGTTATGGTTTTAGAGTGAAATTTGTGAGTATTTTTAACATGGATCTTCTGTTATGCTTTTTATAGTGAAATTGGTGAGTTTTTTAACTTTTAACTTTTGTTATGGTTTTTATAGTGAAATTTCAGACTTTTTTAACTCAAAAATTTTGTATTGGTCTTTATAGGGAAATTGGTGTGTTTTTTAACTTGGGACTTTTATTATTGTTTTTAAAGGGACATCCATGATTTTTTTAATTTTGAACTTTTATTTTGGTTTTTTTTAGTGAAATGTGAGTGTTTTTTAACTTATACATTTGTTATGGTGTTTATAGTGAAATTTGTGAGGTTTTTAACATGAAACTTTTGTCATGGTATTTATAGTGAATTAGGTGAGTTTTTTAACATGGAACTTTTTATATAAACTTCATGTGAAATTGGAGACTTTTCTGACTTTGAACTTTTGTTATGGTCTTGATAGGGAAATTTGTGTGTTTTTTAACATGGAACTTTTTTTATGGTGTTTATAATGAAATTGGTAAGTGTTTTCACATTTAACTTTTGTTATAGTCTTTATAGTGAAATTTGTGAGTTTTTTTAACCTGGAACTTTTGTTATTATTTAAGAGTGAAATTTGTGAGTATTTTTAACTTGGTTCTTTTGTTATGCTTTTTATAGTGAAATTTGTGAATTTTTTAACATTGAAGTTTTGCTATGGTCTTTATAATGAAAATGGTAAGTTTTTCACCTTGGAACTTTTGTTATGGTCTTTATAGTGAAATTGTTAGGGTTTTTCATATAGAACTTTTGTTATGGTCTTTATAGTGAAATTAATGATTTTTTCACTTGGAACTCTTATTATGTTTGGAATAGTGAAATTTGTGAGTTTTTATTAACCTGGAACTTTTGTTATAGTTTTAGAGTGAAATTTGTGAGTATTTTTAACTTGGATCTTTTGTTATGCTTTTTATAGTGAAATTTGTGAGTTTTTTAACATTGAAGTTTTGTTATGGTCTTTATAGTGAAAATGGTAAGTTTTTCACCTTGGAACTTTTGTTATGGTCTTTATAGTGAAATTGTTAGGTTTTTTCATATTGAACTTTTGATATGGTCTTTATAGTGAAATTCGTGAGTTTTTTCACTTGGAAATTTTATTATGTTTTTTATAGTGAAATTTGTGAGTTTTTTAACCTGAAATTTTTGTTATGGTTTTAGAGTGAAATTTGTGAGTATTTTTAACTTGGATCTTTTGTTATGCTTTTTATAGTGAAATTTGTGAGTTTTTTAACATTGAAGTTTTGTTATGGTCTTTATAGTGAAAATGTTAAAATTTTCACCTTGGAACTTTTGTTATGGTCTTTATAGTGAAATTGTTAGGTCTTTTCATATTGAACTTTTGTTATGGTCTTTATAGTGAAATTCGTGAATTTTTCACTTTGAACTTTTATTATGTTTTTTATAGTGAAATTTGTGAGTTTTTATAACCTGGAACTTTTGTTATGGTTTTAGAGTGAAATTTGTGAGTATTTTTAACATGGATCTTCTGTTATGCTTTTTATAGTGAAATTGGTGAGTTTTTTGACTTTCAACTTTTGTTATGGTTTTTATAGTGAAATTTCTGACTTTTTTAACTCGAAAATTTTGTATTGGTCTTTATAGGGAAATTGGTGTGTTTTTTAACTTGGAACTTTTATTATTGTTTTTAAAGGGACATTCATGATTTTTTAACTTTGAACTTTTATTTTTGTTTTTGTAGTGAGATGTGTGTGTTTTTTAACTTATACATTTGTTATGGTGTTTATAGTGAAATTTGTGAGGTTTTTAACATGAAACTTTTGTCATGGTATTTATAGTGAATTAGGTGAGTTTTATAACATGGAACGTTTTATATAAACTTCATGTGAAATTGGAGACTTTTCTGACTTTGAACTTTTGTTATGGTCTTGATAGGGAAATTTGTGTGTTTTTTAACATGGAACTTTTGTTATGGTGTTTATAGTGAAATTGGTAAGTGTTTTCACATTTAACTTTTGTTATAGTCTTTATAGTGAAATTTGAGAGTTTTTTTAACCTGGATATTTTGTTATTATTTAAGAGTGAAATTTGTGAGTATTTTTAACTTGGTTCTTTTGTTATGCTTTTTATAGTGAAATATGTGAATTTTTTAACATTGAAGTTTTGTTATGGTCTTTATAATGAAAATGGTAAGTTTTTCACCTTGGAACTTTTGTTATGGTCTTTATAGTGAAATTGTTAGGTTTTTTCATATTGAACTTTTGTTATGGTCTTTATAGTGAAATTAATGATTTTTTCACTTGGAACTCTTATTATGTTTTGAATAGTGAAATTTGTGAGTTTTTATTAACCTGGAACTTTTGTTATAGTTTTAGAGTGAAATTTGTGAGTATTTTTAACTTGGATATTTTGTTATGCTTTTTATAGTGAAATTTGTGAGTTTTTTAACATTGAAGTTTTGTTATGGTCTTTATAGTGAAAATGGTAAGTTTATCACCTTGGAACTTTTGTTATGGTCTTTATAGTGAAATTGTTAGGTTTTTTCATCTTGAAGTTTTGATATGGTCTTTATAGTGAAATTCGTGAGTTTTTTCACTTTGAAATTATATTATGTTTTTATTAGTGAAATTTGTGAGTTTTTTAACCTGAAATTTTTGTTATGGTTTTAGAGTGAAATTTGTGAGTATTTTTAACTTGGATCTTTTGTTATGCTTTTTATAGTGAAATTTGTGAGTTTTTTATCATTGAAGTTTTGTTATGGTCTTTATAGTGAAAATGTTAAGATTTTCACCTTGGAACTTTTGTTATGGTCTTTATAGTGAAATTGTTAGGTCTTTTCATATTGAACTTTTGTTATGGTCTTTATAGTGAAATTCGTGAGTTTTTTCACTTTGAACTTTTATTATGTTTTTTATAGTGAAATTTGTGAGTTTTTATAACCTGGAACTTTTGTTATGGTTTTATAGTGAAATTTGTGAGTATTTTTAACATGGATCTTCTGTTATGCTTTTTATAGTGAAATTGGTGAGTTTTTTGACTTTCAACTTTTGTTATGGTTTGTATAGTGAAATTTCTGACTTTTTTAACTCGAAAATTTTGTATTCGTCTTTATAGGGAAATTGGTGTGTTTTTTAACTTGGAACTTTTATTATTGTTTTTAAAGGGACATTCATGATTTTTTAACTTTGAACTTTTATTTTGGTTTTTGTAGTGAGATGTGTGTGTTTTTTAACTTATAAATTTGTTATGGTGTTTATAGTGAAATTTGTGAGGTTTTTAACATGAAACTTTTGTCATGGTATTTATAGTGAATTAGGTGAGTTTTTTAACATGGAACGTTTTATATAAACTTCATGTGAAATTGGAGACTTTTCTGACTTTGAACTTTTGTTATGGTCTTGATAGGGAAATTTGTGTGTTTTTTAACATGGAACTTTTGTTATGGTGTTTATAGTGAAATTGGTAAGTGTTTTCACATTTAACTTTTGTTATAGTCTTTATAGTGAAATTTGTGAGTGTTTTTAACCTGGAACTTTTGTTATTATTTAAGAGTGAAATTTGTGAGTATTTTTAACTTGGTTCTTTTGTTATGCTTTTTATAGTGAAATTTGTGAATTTTTTAACATTGAAGTTTTGTTATGGCCTTTATAATGAAAATGGTAAGTTTTTCACCTTGGAACTTTTGTTATGGTCTTTATAGCGAAATTGTTAGGATTTTTCATATTGAACTTTTGTTATGGTCTTTATAGTGAAATTAATGATTTTTTCACTTGGAACTCTTATTATGTTTTGAATAGTGAAATTTGTGAGTTTTTTTTAACCTGGAACTTTTGTTGTAGTTTTAGAGTGAAATTTGTGAGTATTTTTAACTTGGATCTTTTGTTATGTTTTTTATAGTGAAATTTGTGAGTTTTTTAACATTGAAGTTTTGTTATGGTCTTTATAGTGAAAATGGTAAGTTTATCACCTTGGTACTTTTGTTATGGCCTTTATAGTGAACTTGTTAGGTTTTTTCATATTGAACTTTTGTTATGGTCTTTATAGTCAAATTAATGATTTTTTCACTCGGAACTCTTATTATGTTTTTAATAGTGAAATTTGTGATTTTTTTAACCTGGAACTTTTGTTATGGTTTTAGAGTGAAATTTGTGAGTATTTTTAACTTGGATCTTTTGTTATGCTTTTTATAGTGAAATTTGTGAGTTTTTTAACATTGAAGTTTTGTTATGGTCTTTATAGTGAAAATGTTAAGATTTTCACCTTGGAACTTTTGTTATGGTTTTTATAGTGAAATTGTTAGGTCTTTTCATATTGAACTTTTGTTATGGTCTTTATAGTGAAATTCGTGAGTTTTTTTCACTTTGAACTTTTATTATGTTTTTTGTAGTGAAATTAGTGAGCTTTTATAACCTGGAACTTTTGTTATCGTTTTAGAGTGAAATTTGTGAGTATTTGTAACATGGATCTTATGTTATGCTTTTTATAGTGAAATTGGTGAGTTTTTTAACTTTCAACTTTTGTTATGGTTTTTATAGTGAAATTTATGAATTTTTTAACTCGAAAATTTTGTATTGGTCTTTATAGGGAAATTGGTGTGTTTTTTAACTTGGAACTTTTATTATTGTTTTTAAAGGGACATCCATGATTTTTTAACTTTGAACTTTTATTTTGGTTTTTGTAGTGAAATGTGTGTGTTTTTTAACTTATACATTTGTTATGGTGTTTATAGTGAAATTTGTGAGGTTTTTAACATGAAACTTTTGTCATGGTATTTATAGTGAATTAGGTGAGTTTTTTAACATGGAACGTTTTATATATACTTCATGTGAAATTGGAGACTTTTCTGACGTTGAACTTTTGTTATGGTCTTGATAGGGAAATTTGTGTGTTTTTTAACATGGAACTTTTGTTATGGTGTTTATAGTGAAATTGGTAAGTGTTTTCACATTTAACTTTTGTTATAGTCTTTATAGTGAAATTTGTGAGTTTTTTTAACCTGGAACTTTTATTATTATTTAAGAGTGAAATTTGTGAGTATTTTTAACTTGGTTCTTTTGTTATGCTTTTTATAGTGAAATTTGTGAATTTTTTAACATTGAAGTTTTGTTATGGTCTTTATAATGAAAATGGTAAGTTTTTCACCTTGGAACTTTTGTTATGGTCTTTATAGTGAAATTGTTAGGATTTTTCATATTGAACTTTTGTTATGGTCTTTATAGTGAAATTAATGATTTTTTCACTTGGAACTCTTATTATGTTTTGAATAGTGAAATTTGTGAGTTTTTTTTAACCTGGAACTTTTGTTGTAGTTTTAGAGTGAAATTTGTGAGTATTTTTAACTTGGATCTTTTGTTATGTTTTTTATAGTGAAATTTGTGAGTTTTTTAACATTGAAGTTTTGTTATGGTCTTTATAGTGAAAATGGTAAGTTTATCACCTTGGTACTTTTGTTATGGCCTTTATAGTGAACTTGTTAGGTTTTTTCATATTGAACTTTTGTTATGGTCTTTATAGTCAAATTAATGATTTTTTCACTCGGAACTCTTATTATGTTTTTAATAGTGAAATTTGTGATTTTTTTAACCTGGAACTTTTGTTATGGTTTTAGAGTGAAATTTGTGAGTATTTTTAACTTGGATCTTTTGTTATGCTTTTTATAGTGAAATTTGTGAGTTTTTTAACATTGAAGTTTTGTTATGGTCTTTATAGTGAAAATGTTAAGATTTTCACCTTGGAACTTTTGTTATGGTTTTTATAGTGAAATTGTTAGGTCTTTTCATATTGAACTTTTGTTATGGTCTTTATAGTGAAATTCGTGAGTTTTTTTCACTTTGAACTTTTATTATGTTTTTTGTAGTGAAATTAGTGAGCTTTTATAACCTGGAACTTTTGTTATCGTTTTAGAGTGAAATTTGTGAGTATTTGTAACATGGATCTTATGTTATGCTTTTTATAGTGAAATTGGTGAGTTTTTTAACTTTCAACTTTTGTTATGGTTTTTATAGTGAAATTTCTGAATTTTTTAACTCGAAAATTTTGTATTGGTCTTTATAGGGAAATTGGTGTGTTTTTTAACTTGGAACTTTTATTATTGTTTTTAAAGGGACATCCATGATTTTTTAACTTTGAACTTTTATTTTGGTTTCTGTAGTGAAATGTGTGTGTTTTTTAACTTATACATTTGTTATGGTGTTTATAGTGAAATTTGTGAGGTTTTTAACATGAAACTTTTGTCATGGTATTTATAGTGAATTAGGTGAGTTTTTTAACATGGAACGTTTTATATATACTTCATGTGAAATTGGAGACTTTTCTGACGTTGAACTTTTGTTATGGTCTTGATAGGGAAATTTGTGTGTTTTTTAACATGGAACTTTTGTTATGGTGTTTATAGTGAAATTGGTAAGTGTTTTCACATTTAACTTTTGTTATAGTCTTTATAGTGAAATTTGTGAGTTTTTTTAACCTGGAACTTTTATTATTATTTAAGAGTGAAATTTGTGAGTATTTTTAACTTGGTTCTTTTGTTATGCTTTTTATAGTGAAATTTGTGAATTTTTTAACATTGAAGTTTTGTTATGGTCTTTATAATGAAAATGGTAAGTTTTTCACCTTGGAACTTTTGTTATGGTCTTTATAGTGAAATTGTTAGGATTTTTCATATTGAACTTTTGTTATGGTCTTTATAGTGAAATTAATGATTTTTTCACTTGGAACTCTTATTATGTTTTGAATAGTGAAATTTGTGAGTTTTTTTTAACCTGGAACTTTTGTTATAGTTTTAGAGTGAAATTTGTGAGTTTTTTTAACTTGGATCTTTTGTTATGCTTTTTATAGTGAAATTTGTGAGTTTTTTAACATTGAAGTTTTGTTATGGTCTTTATAGTGAAAATGGTAAGTTTATCACCTTGGTACTTTTGTTATGGCCTTAATAGTGAACTTGTTAGGTTTTTTCATATTGAACTTTTGTTATGGTCTTTATAGTCAAATTAATGATTTTTTCACTTGGAACTCTTATTATGTTTTTAATAGTGAAATTTGTGATTTTTTTTAACCTGAAATTTTTGTTATGGTTTTAGAGTGAAATTTGTAAGTAATTTTAACTTGGATCTTTTGTTATGCTTTTTATAGTGAAATTTGTGAGTTTTTTAACATTGAAGTTTTGTTATGGTCTTTATAGTGAAAATGTTAAGATTTTCACCTTGGAACTTTTGTTATGGTCTTTATAGTGAAATTGTTAGGTCTTTTCATATTGAACTTTTGTTATGGTCTTTATAGTGAAATTCATGAATTTTTTCACTTTGAACTTTTATTATGTTTTTTGTAGTGAAATTAGTGAGCTTTTATAACCTGGAACTTTTGTTATGGTTTTAGAGTGAAATTTGTGAGTATTTTTAACATGGATCTTCTGTTATGCTTTTTTATAGTGAAATTGGTGAGTTTTTTTACTTTCAAATTTTGTTATGGTTTTTATAGTGAAATTTCTGAATTTTTTAACTCGAAAATTTTGTATTGGTCTTTATAGGGAAATTGGTGTGTTTTTTAACTTGGGACTTTTATTATTGTTTTTAAAGGGACATCCATGATTTTTTAATTTTGAACTTTTATTTTGGTTTTTTTTAGTGAAATGTGAGTGTTTTTTAACTTATACATTTGTTATGGTGTTTATAGTGAAATTTGTGAGGCTTTTAACATGAAACGTTTGTCATGGTATTTATAGTGAATTAGGTGAGTTTTTTAACATGGAACGTTTTATATAAACTTCATGTGAAATTGGAGACTTTTCTGACGTTGAACTTTTGTTATGGTCTTGATAGGGAAATTTGTGTGTTTTTTAACATGGAATTTTTGTTATGGTGTTTATAGTGAAATTGGTAAGTGTTTTCACATTTAACTTTTGTTATAGTCTTTATAGTGAAATTTGTGAGTTTTTTTAACCTGGAACTTTTGTTATTATTTAAGAGTGAAATTTGTGAGTATTTTTAACTTGGTTCTTTTGTTATGCTTTTTATAGTGAAATTTGTGAATTTTTTAACATTGAAGTTTTGTTATGGTCTTTATAATGAAAATGGTAAGTTTTTCATCTTGGAACTTTTGTTATGGTCTTTATAATGAAATTGTTAGGATTTTTCATATTGAACTTTTGTTATGGTCTTTATAGTGAAATTAATGATTTTTTCACTTGGAACTCTTATTATGTTTTGAATAGTGAAATTTGTGAGTTTTTTTAACCTGGAACTTTTGTTATAGTTTTAGAGTGAAATTTGTGAGTTTTTTTAACTTGGATCTTTTGTTATGCTTTTTATAGTGAAATTTGTGAGTTTTTTAACATTGAAGTTTTGTTATGGTCTTTATAGTGAAAATGGTAAGTTTATCACCTTGGTACTTTTGTTATGGCCTTAATAGTGAACTTGTTAGGTTTTTTCATATTGAACTTTTGTTATGGTCTTTATAGTCAAATTAATGATTTTTTCACTTGGAACTCTTATTATGTTTTTAATAGTGAAATTTGTGATTTTTTTTAACCTGAAATTTTTGTTATGGTTTTAGAGTGAAATTTGTAAGTAATTTTAACTTGGATCTTTTGTTATGCTTTTTATAGTGAAATTTGTGAGTTTTTTAACATTGAAGTTTTGTTATGGTCTTTATAGTGAAAATGTTAAGATTTTCACCTTGGAACTTTTGTTATGGTCTTTATAGTGAAATTGTTAGGTCTTTTCATATTGAACTTTTGTTATGGTCTTTATAGTGAAATTCATGAATTTTTTCACTTTGAACTTTTATTATGTTTTTTGTAGTGAAATTAGTGAGCTTTTATAACCTGGAACTTTTGTTATGGTTTTAGAGTGAAATTTGTGAGTATTTTTAACATGGATCTTCTGTTATGCTTTTTTATAGTGAAATTGGTGAGTTTTTTTACTTTCAAATTTTGTTATGGTTTTTATAGTGAAATTTCTGAATTTTTTAACTCGAAAATTTTGTATTGGTCTTTATAGGGAAATTGGTGTGTTTTTTAACTTGGGACTTTTATTATTGTTTTTAAAGGGACATCCATGATTTTTTAATTTTGAACTTTTATTTTGGTTTTTTTAGTGAAATGTGAGTGTTTTTTAACTTATACATTTGTTATGGTGTTTATAGTGAAATTTGTGAGGCTTTTAACATGGAACGTTTGTCATGGTATTTATAGTGAATTA
Organism: Lathyrus sativus; assembly: GCA_963859935.3. Lineage (NCBI taxonomy): Eukaryota > Viridiplantae > Streptophyta > Magnoliopsida > Fabales > Fabaceae > Lathyrus > Lathyrus sativus. Next base: position 326,661,398 of record OZ012737.1, on the reverse strand, counting down.
GGTGAGTTTTTTAACATGGAACGTTTTATATAAACTTCATGTGAAATTGGAGACTTTTCTGACGTTGAACTTTTGTTATGGTCTTGATAGGGAAATTTGTGTGTTTTTTAACATGGAATTTTTGTTATGGTGTTTATAGTGAAATTGGTAAGTGTTTTCACATTTAACTTTTGTTATAGTCTTTATAGTGAAATTTGTGAGTTTTTTTAACCTGGAACTTTTGTTATTATTTAAGAGTGAAATTTGTGAGTATTTTTAACTTGGTTCTTTTGTTATGCTTTTTATAGTGAAATTTGTGAATTTTTTAACATTGAAGTTTTGTTATGGTCTTTATAATGAAAATGGTAAGTTTTTCATCTTGGAACTTTTGTTATGGTCTTTATAATGAAATTGTTAGGATTTTTCATATTGAACTTTTGTTATGGTCTTTATAGTGAAATTAATGATTTTTTCACTTGGAACTCTTATTATGTTTTGAATAGTGAAATTTGTGAGTTTTTTTTAACCTGGAACTTTTGTTATAGTTTCATGGTTAAATTTGTGAGTATTTTTAACTTGGATCTTTTGTTATGCTTTTTATAGTGAAATTTGTGAGTTTTTTAACATTGAAGTTTTGTTATGGTCTTTATAATGAAATTGGTAAGTTTTTCACCTTGGAACTTTTGTTATGTTTTTTATAGTGAAATTGTTAGGTTTTTTCATATTGAACTTTTGTTATGGTCTTTATAGTGAAATTAATGATTTTTTCACTTGGAACTCTTATTATGTTTTGAATAGTGAAATTTGTGAGTTTTTATTAACCTGGAACTTTTGTTATAGTTTTAGAGTGAAATTTGTGAGTATTTTTAACTTGTATCTTTTGTTATGCTTTTTATAGTGAAATTTGTGAGTTTTTTAACATTGAAGTTTTGTTATGGTCTTTATATCGAAAATGGTAAGTTTTTCACCTTTGAACTTTTGTTATGGTCTTTATAGTGAAATTGTTCGGTTTTTTCATATTGAACTTTTGCTATGGTCTTATAGTGAAATTCGTGAGTTTTTTCACTTGGAAATTTTATTATGTTTTTTATAGTGAAATTTGTGAGTTTTTTAACCTGAAATTTTTGTTATGGTTTTAGATTGAAATTTGTGAGTAATTTTAACTTGGATCTTTTGTTATGCTTTTTATAGTGAAATTTGTGAGTTTTTTAACATTGAAGTTTTGTTATGGTCTTTATAGTGAAAATGTTAAGATTTTCACCTTTAAACTTTTGTTATGGTCTTTATAGTGAAATTGTTAGGTCTTTTCATATTGAACTTTTGTTATGGTCTTTATAGTGAAATTCGTGAGTTTTTTCACTTTGAACTTTTATTATGTTTTTTATAATGAAATTTGTAAGTTTTTATTACCTGGAACTTTTGTTATGGTTTTAGAGTGAAATTTGTGAGTATTTTTAACATGGATCTTCTGTTATTCTTTTTATAGTGAAATTGGGTAGTTTTTTAACTTTCAACTTTTGTTATGGTTATTATAGTGAAATTTCTGACTTTTTTAACTCGAAAATTTTGTATTGGTCTTTATAGGGAAATTGGTGTGTTTTTTAACTTGGAACTATTATTATTGTTTTTAAAGGGACATTCATGATTTTTTAACTTTGAACTTTTATTTTGGTTTTTGTAGTGAGATGTGTGTGTTTTTTAACTTATACATTTGTTATGGTGTTTATAGTGAAACTTGTGAGGTTTTTAACATGAAACTTTTGTCATGGTATTTATAGTGAATTAGGTGAGTTTTTTTAACATGGAACGTTTTATATAAACTTCATGTGAAATTGGAGACTTTTCTGACTTTGAACTTTTGTTATGGTCTTGATAGGGAAATTTGTGTGTTTTTTAACATGGAACTTTTGTTATGGTGTTTATAGTGAAATTGGTAAGTGTTTTCACATTTAACTTTTGTTATAGTCTTTATAGTGAAATTTGTGAGTTTTTTTAACCTGGAACTTTTGTTATTATTTAAGAGTGAAATTTGTGAGTATTTTTAACTTGGTTCTTTTGTTATGCTTTTTATAGTGAAATTTGTGAATTTTTTAACATTGGAGTTTTGTTATGGTCTTTATAATGAAAATGGTAAGTTTTTCATCTTGGAACTTTTGTTATGGTCTTTATAATGAAATTGTTAGGATTTTTCATATTGAACTTTTGTTATGGTCTTTATAGTGAAATTAATGATTTTTTCACTTGGAACTCTTATTATGTTTTGAATAGTGAAATTTGTGAGTTTTTTTTAACCTGGAACTTTTGTTATAGTTTCAGGGTTAAATTTGTGAGTATTTTTAACTTGGATCTTTTGTTATGCTTTTTATAGTGAAATTTGTGAGTTTTTTAACATTGAAGTTTTGTTATGGTCTTTATAATGAAATTGGTAAGTTTTTCACCTTGGAACTTTTGTTATGTTTTTTATAGTGAAATTGTTAGGTTTTTTCATATTGAACTTTTGTTATGGTCTTTATAGTGAAATTAATGATTTTTTCACTTGGAACTCTTATTATGTTTTGAATAGTGAAATTTGTGAGTTTTTATTAACCTGGAACTTTTGTTATAGTTTTAGAGTTAAATTTGTGAGTATTTTTAACTTGTATCTTTTGTTATGCTTTTTATAGTGAAATTTGTGAGTTTTTTAACATTGAAGTTTTGTTATGGTCTTTATAGTGAAAATGGTAAGTTTTTCACCTTTGAACTTTTGTTATGGTCTTTATAGTGAAATTGTTCGGTTTTTTCATATTGAACTTTTGCTATGGTCTTATAGTGAAATTCGTGAGTTTTTTCACTTGGAAATTTTATTATGTTTTTTATAGTGAAATTTGTGAGTTTTTTAACCTGAAATTTTTGTTATGGTTTTAGATTGAAATTTGTGAGTAATTTTAACTTGGATCTTTTGTTATGCTTTTTATAGTGAAATTTGTGAGTTTTTTAACATTGAAGTTTTGTTATGGTCTTTATTGTGAAAATGTTAAGATTTTCACCTTTAAACTTTTGTTATGGTCTTTATAGTGAAATTGTTAGGTCTTTTCATATTGAACTTTTGTTATGGTCTTTATAGTGAAATTCGTGAGTCTTTTCACTTTGAACTTTTATTATGTTTTTTATAATGAAATTTGTGAGTTTTTATAACCTGGAACTTTTGTTATGGTTTTAGAGTGAAATTTGTGAGTATTTTTAACATGGATCTTCTGTTATTCTTTTTATAGTGAAATTGGGTAGTTTTTTAACTTTCAACTTTTGTTATGGTTTTTATAGTGAAATTTCTGACTTTTTTAACTCGAAAATTTTGTATTGGTCTTTATAGGGAAATTGGTGTGTTTTTTAACTTGGAACTTTTATTATTGTTTTTAAAGGGACATTCATGATTTTTTAACTTTGAACTTTTATTTTGGTTTTTGTAGTGAGATGTGTGTGTTTTTTAACTCATACATTTGTTAAGGTGTTTATAGTGAAATTTGTGAGGTTTTTAACATGAAACTTTTGTCATGGTATTTATAGTGAATTAGGTGAGTTTTTTAACATGGAACGTTTTATATAAACTTCATGTGAAATTGGAAACTTTTCTGACTTTGAACTTTTGTTATGGTCTTGATTGGGAAATTTGTGTGTTTTTTAACATGGAACTTTTGTTATGGTGTTTATAGTGAAATTGGTAAGTGTTTTCACATTTAACTTTTGTTATAGTCTTTATAGTGAAATTTGTGAGTTTTTTTAACCTGGAACTTTTGTTATTATTTAAGAGTGAAATTTGTGAGTATTTTTAACTTGGTTCTTTTGTTATGCTTTTTATAGTGAAATTTGTGAATTTTTAAACATTGAAGTTTTGTTAAGGTCTTTATAATGAAAATGGTAAGTTTTTCATCTTGGAACTTTTGTTATGGTTTTTATAATGAAATTGTTAGGATTTTTCATATTGAACTTTTGTTATGGTCTTTATAGTGAAATTAATGATTTTTTCACTTGGAACTCTTATTATGTTTTGAATAATGAAATTTGTGAGTTTTTTTTAACCTGGAACTTTTGTTATAGTTTCATGGTTAAATTTGTGAGTATTTTTAACTTGGATCTTTTGTTATGCTTTTTATAGTGAAATTTGTGAGTTTTTTAACATTGAAGTTTTGTTATGGTCTTTATAATGAAATTGGTAAGTTTTTCACCTTGGAACTTTTGTTATGTTTTTTATAGTGAAATTGTTAGGTTTTTTCATATTGAACTTTTGTTATGGTCTTTATAGTGAAATTAATGATTTTTTCACTTGGAACTCTTATTATGTTTTGAATAGTGAAATTTGTGAGTTTTTATTAACCTGGAACTTTTGTTATAGTTTTAGAGTGAAATTTGTGAGTATTTTTAACTTGTATCTTTTGTTATGCTTTTTATAGTGAAATTTGTGAGTTTTTTAACATTGAAGTTTTGTTATGGTCTTTATAGTGAAAATGGTAAGTTTTTCACCTTTGAACTTTTGTTATGGTCTTTATAGTGAAATTGTTCGGTTTTTTCATATTGAACTTTTGCTATGGTCTTATAGTGAAATTCGTGAGTTTTTTCACTTGGAAATTTTATTATGTTTTTTATAGTGAAATTTGTGAGTTTTTTAACCTGAAATTTTTGTTATGGTTTTAGATTGAAATTTGTGAGTAATTTTAACTTGGATCTTTTGTTATGCTTTTTATAGTGAAATTTGTGAGTTTTTTAACATTGAAGTTTTGTTATGGTCTTTATAGTGAAAATGTTAAGATTTTCACCTTTAAACTTTTGTTATGGTCTTTATAGTGAAATTGTTAGGTCTTTTCATATTGAACTTTTGTTATGGTCTTTATAGTGAAATTCGTGAGTTTTTTCACTTTGAACTTTTATTATGTTTTTTATAATGAAATTTGTGAGTTTTTATAACCTGGAACTTTTGTTATGGTTTTAGAGTGAAATTTGTGAGTATTTTTAACATGGATCTTCTGTTATTCTTTTTATAGTGAAATTGGGTAGTTTTTTAACTTTCAACTTTTGTTATGGTTTTTATAGTGAAATTTCTGACTTTTTTAACTCGAAAATTTTGTATTGGTCTTTATAGGGAAATTGGTGTGTTTTTTAACTTGGAACTTTTATTATTGTTTTTAAAGGGACATTCATGATTTTTTAACTTTGAACTTTTATTTTGGTTTTTGTAGTGAGATGTGTGTGTTTTTTAACTTATACATTTGTTATGGTGTTTATAGTGAAATTTGTGAGGTTTTTAACATGAAACTTTTGTCATGGTATTTATAGTGAATTAGGTGAGTTTTTTTAACATGGAACGTTTTATATAAACTTCATGTGAAATTGGAGACTTTTCTGACTTTGAACTTTTGTTATGGTCTTGATAGGGAAATTTGTGTGTTTTTTAACATGGAACTTTTGTTATGGTGTTTATAGTGAAATTGGTAAGTGTTTTCACATTTAACTTTTGTTATAGTCTTTATAGTGAAATTTGTGAGTTTTTTTAACCTGGAACTTTTGTTATTATTTAAGAGTGAAATTTGTGAGTATTTTTAACTTGGTTCTTTTGTTATGCTTTTTATAGTGAAATTTGTGAATTTTTTAACATTGTAGTTTTGTTATGGTCTTTATAATGAAAATGGTAAGTTTTTCACCTTGGAACTTTTGTTATGGTCTTTATAGTCAAATTGTTAGGATTTTTCATATTGAACTTTTGTTATGGTGTTTATAGTGATATTTGTGAGTTTTTTCACTTGGAAATTTTATTATGTTTTTTATAGTGAAATTTGTGAGTTTTTTAACCTGAAACTTTTGTTATGGTTTTAGAGTGAAATTTGTGAGTAATTTTAACTTGGATCTTTTGTTATGCTTTTTATAGTGAAATTTGTGAGTTTTTTAACATTGAAGTTTTGTTATGGTCTTTATACTGAAAATGGTAAGATTTTCACCTTGGAACTTTTGTTATGGTCTTTATAGGGAAATTGTTAGGTTTTTTCATATTGAACTTTTGTTATGGTCTTTATAGTGAAATTCATGAGTTTTTTCACTTGGAACTTTTATTATGTTTTTTATAGTGAAATTTATGAGTTTTTTTTTATCCTGGAACATTTGTTATGGTTTTAGAGTGAAATTTGTGAGTATTTTTAACATGGATCTTTTGTTATGCTTTTTATAGTGATATTGGTGAGTTTTTTAACTTTCAACTTTTGTTATGGTTTTTATAGTGAAATTTTTGACTTTTTTAACTCGAAAATTGTGTATTGGTCTTTATAGTGAAATTGGTGTGTTTTTTAACTTGGAACTTTTATTATTATTTTTAAAGGGACATTCATGATTTTTTAACTTTGAACTTTTATTTTGGTTTTTGTAGTGAAATGTGTGTGTTTTTTAAGTTATACATTTGCTATGGTGTTTATAGTGAAATTTGTGAGGTTTTTAACATGAAACTTTTGTCATGGTATTTATAGTGAATTAGGTGAGTTTTTTAACATGGAATTTTTATATAAACTTCATGTGAAATTGGAGATTTTTCTGACTTTGAACTTTTGTTACGGTCTTGATAGGGAAATTTGTGAGTTTTTTAACATGGAACTTTTGTTATGGTGTTTATAGTGAAATTGGTAAGCTTTTTCACATTTAACTTTTGCTATGGTCTTTATAGTGAAATTTGTGAGTTTTTTTAACCTGGAACTTTTGTTATTATTTTAGAGTGAAATTTATGAGTATTTTTAACTTGGTTCTTTTGTTATGCTTTTTATAGTGAAATTTGTGAGTTTTTTAACATTGAAGTTTTGTTATGGTCTTTATAGTGAAAATGGTAAGTTTTTCACCTTGGAACTTTTGTTATGGTCTTTATAGTGAAATTGTTAGGTTTTTGTCATATTGAACTTTTGCTATGGTCTTTATAGTGAAATTAATGATTTTTTCACTTGGAACTCTTATTATGTTTTTTATAGTGAAATTTGTGAGTTTTTTTAACCTGGAACTTTTGTTATGGTTTTAGAGTGAAATTTGTGAGTATTTTTAACTTGGATCTTTTGTTATGCTTTTTATAGTGAAATTTGTGAGTTTTTTAACATTGAAGTTTTGTTATTGTCTTTATAGTGAAAATGGTATGTTTTTCACCTTGGAACTTTTGTTATGGTCTTTATAGTGAAATTGTTAGGTTTTTTCATATTGAACTTTTGTTTTGGTCTTTATAGTGATATTCGTGAGTTTTTTCACTTGGAAATTTTATTATGTTTTTTATAGTGAAATTTGTGAGTTTTTTAACCTGAAACTTTTGTTATGGTTTTAGTGTGAAATTTGTGAGTAATTTTAACTTGGATCTTTTGTTATGCTTTTTATAGTGAAATTTGTGAGTTTTTTAACATTGAAGTTTTGTTATGGTCTTTATAGTGAAAATGGTAAGATTTTCACCTTGGAACTTTTGTTATGGTCTTTATAGGGAAATTGTTAGGTCTTTTCATATTGAACTTTTGTTATGGTCTTTATAGTGAAATTCGTGAGTTTTTTCACTTTGAACTTTTATTATGTTTTTTATAGTGAAATTTATGAGCTTTTATAACCTGGAACTTTTGTTATGGTTTTAGAGTGAAATTTGTGAGTATTTTTAACATGGATCTTCTGTTATGCTTTTTTATAGTGAAATTGGTGAGTTTTTTAACTTTCAACTTTTGTTATGGTTTTTATAGTGAAATTTTTAACATTTTTGACTCGAAAATTTTGTATTGGTCTTTATAGTGAGATGTGTGTGTTTTTTAACTTATACATTTGCTACGGTGTTTATAGTGAAATTTGTGAGGTTTTTAACATAAAACTTTTGTCATGGTATTTATAGTGAATTAGGTGAGTTTTTTAACATGGAATTTTTATATAAACTTCATGTGAAATTGGAGATTTTTCTGACTTTGAATTTTTCTTACGGTCTTGATAGGGAAATTTGTGAGTTTTTAAACATGGAACTTTTGTTATGGTGTTTATAGTGAAATTGGTAAGCTTTTTCACATTTAACTTTTGCTATGGTCTTTATAGTGAAATTTGTGAGTTTTTTTAACCTGGAACTTTTGTTATTATTTTAGAGTGAAATTTATGAGTATTTTTAACTTGGTTCTTATGTTATGCTTTTAATAGTGAAATTTGTGAGTTTTTTAACATTGAAGTTTTGTTGTGGTCTTTATAGTGAAAATGGTAAGTTTTTCACCTTGGAACTTTTGTTATGGTCTTTATAGTGAAATTGTTAGGTTTTTTCATATTGAACTTTTGCTATGGTCTTTATAGTGATATTCGTGAGTTTTTTCACTTGGAAATTTTATTATAATTTTTATAGTGAAATTTGTGAGTTTTATTAACTTAAACTTTTATTTTGGTTTTAGAAGGAAATTTGTGAGTAATTTTAACTTGGATCTTTTGTTATGCTTTTTATAGTGAAATTTGTGAGTTTTTTTAACATTGATGTTTTGTTATGGTCTTTATAGTGAAAATGGTAAGATTTTCACCTTGGAACTTTTGTTATGGTCTTTATAGTGAAATTGGTAAGCTTTTTCACATTTAACTTTTGTTATGGTCTTTATAGTAAAATTTGTCAGTTTTTTTAACCTGGAACTTTTGTTATTATTTTAGAGTGAAATTTGTGAGTATTTTTAACTTTGTTCTTTTGTTATGCTTTTTATAGTGAAATTTATGAATTTTTTAACATTGAAGTTTTGTTATGGTCTTTATAATGAAAATTGTAAGTTTTTCACCTTGGAACTTTTGTTATGGTCTTTATAGTGAAATTGTTAGGTTTTTTCATATTGAACTTTTGTTATTGTCTTTATAGTGAAATTAATGATTTTTTCACTTGGAACTCTTATTATGTTTTTTATAGTGAAATTTGTGAGTTTTTTTAACCTGGAACTTTTGTTATGGTTTTAGAGTGAAATTTGTGAGTATTTTTAACTTGGATCTTTTGTTATGTTTTTTATAGTGAAATTTGTGAGTTTTTTAACATTGATGTTTTGTTATTGTCTTTATAGTGAAAATGGTAAGTTTTTCACCTTGGAACTTTTGCTATGGTCTTTATAGTGAAATTGTTAGGTTTTTTCATATTGAACTTTTGTTATGGTCTTTATAGTGATATTCGTCAGTTTTATCACTTGGAAATTTTATTATGTTTTTTATAGTGAAATTTGTGAGTTTTATTAACTGAAACTTTTGTTTTGGTTTTAGAAGGAAATTTGTGAGTAATTTTAACTTGGATCTTTTGTTATGCTTTTTATAGTGAAATTTGTGGGTTTTTTTAACATTGAATTTTTGTTATGGTCTTTATAGTGAAAATGGTAAGATTTTCACCATGGAACTTTTGTTATGGTCTTTATAGTGAAATTGGTAAGCTTTTTCCCATTTAACTTTTGTTATGGTCTTTATAGTGAAATTTGTGAGTTTTTTTAACCTGGAACTTTTGTTATTATTTTAGAGTGAAATTTGTGAGTATTTTTAAATTTGTTCTTTTGTTATACTTTTTATAGTGAAATTTATGAATTTTTTAACATTGAAGTTTTGTTATGGTCTTTATAATGAAAACGGTAAGTTTTTCACCTTGGAACTTTTGTTATGGTCTTTAAAGTGAAATTGTTAGGTTTTTTTATATTGAACTTTTGTTATTGTCTTTATAGTGAAATTAATGATTTTTTCACTTGGAACTCTTATTATGTTTTTTATAGTGAAATTTGTGAGATTTTTTTAACCTGGAAATTTTGTTATGGTTTTAGAGTGAAATTTGTGAGTATTTTTAACTTGGATCTTTTGTTATGCTTTTTATAGTGAAATTTGTGAGTTTTTTAACATTGAAGTTTTGTTATTATCTTTATAGTGAAAATGGTAAGTTTTTCACCTTGGAATTTTTGTTATGGTCTTTATAGTGAAATTGTTAGGTTTTTTCATATTGAACTTTTGTTATGGTCTTTATAGTGATATTCGTGAGTTTTTTCACTTGGAAATTTTATTTTGTTTTTTATAGTGAAATTTGTGAGTTTTTTAACCTGAAACTTTTGTTATGGTTTTAGAGTGAAATTTGTGAGTAATTTTAACTTGGATCTTTTGTTATGCTTTTTATAGTGAAATTTGTGAGTTTTTTAACATTGAAGTTTTGTTATGGTCTTTATAGTGAAAATGATAAGATTTTCACCTTGGAACTTTTGTTATGGTCTTTATAGGGAAATTGTTAGGTTTTTTCATATTGAACTTTTGTTATGGTCTTTATAGTGAAATACGTGAGTTTTTTAACTTGGAACTTTTATTATGTTTTTTATAGTGAAATTTATGAGTTTTTTTTATCCTGGAACTTTTGTTATGGTTTTAGAGTGAAATTTGTGAGTATTTTTAACGTGGATCTTTCGTTATGCTTTTTATAGTGAAATTGGTGAGTTTTTAACTTTCAACTTTTGTTATGGTTTTTATAGTGAAATTTTTGACTTTTTTACTCAAAAATTGTGTATTGGTCTTTATAGTGAAATTGGTGTGTTTATTAACTTGGAACTTTTATTATTATTTTTAAAGGGACATTCATGATTTTTTAACTTTGAACTTTTATTTTGGTTTTTGTAGTGAAATGTGTGTGTTTTTTAACTTATACATTTGCTATGGTGTTTATAGTGAAATTTGTGAGGTTTTTAACATGAAACTTTTGTCATGGTATTTATAGTGAATTAGGTGAGTTTTTTAACATGGAATTTTTATATAAACTTCATGTGAAATTGGAGATTTTTCTGACTTTGAACTTTTGTTACGGTCTTGATAGGGAAACTTGTGAGTTTTTTAACATGGAACTTTTGGTATGGTGTTTATAGTGAAATTGGTAAGCTTTTTCACATTTAACTTTTGCTATGGTCTTTATAGTGAAATTTTTGAGTTTTTTTAACCTGGAACTTTTGTTATTATTTTAGAGTGAAATTTATGAGTATTTTTAAGTTGGTTCTTTTCTAATGCTTTTTATAGTGAAATTTGTGAGTTTTTTAACATTGAAGTTTTGTTACGGTCTTTATAGTGAAAACGGTAAGTTTTTCACCTTGGAACTTTTGTTATGGTCTTTATAGTGAAATTGTTAGGTTTTTTCATATTGAACTTTTGCTATGGTCTTTATAGTGAAATTAATGATTTTTTCACTTGGAACTCTTATTATGTTTTTTATAGTGAAATTTGTGAGTTTTTTTAACCTGGAACTTTTGTTATGGTTTTAGAGTGAAATTTGTGAGTATTTTTAACTTGGATCTTTTGTTATGCTTTTTATAGTGAAATTTGTGAGTTTTTTAACATTGAAGTTTTGTTATTGTCTTTATAGTGAAAATGGTAAGTTTTTCACCTTGGATCTTTTGTTATGGTCTTTATAGTGAAATTGTTAGGTTTTTTCATATTGAACTTTTGTTATGGTCTTTATAGTGATATTCGTGAGTTTTTTCACTTGGAAATTTTATTATGTTTTTTAGAGTGAAATTTGTGAGTTTTTTAACCTGAAACTTTTGTTATGGTTTTAGAGTGAAATTTGTGAGTAATTTTAACTTGGATCTTTTGTTACGCTTTTTATAGTGAAATTTGTGAGTTTTTTAACATTGAAGTTTTGTTATGGTCTTTATAGTGAAAATGGTAAGATTTTCACCTTGGAACTTTTGTTATGGTCTTTATAGGGAAATTGTTAGGTTTTTTCATATTGAACTTTTTTTATGGTCTTTATAGTGAAATTCGTGAGTTTTTTCACTTGGAACTTTTATTATGTTTTTTATTGTGAAATTTATGAGTTTTTTTTATCCTGGAACTTTTGTTATGGTTTTAGAGTGAAATTTGTGAGTATTTTTAACGTGGATCTTTTGTTATGCTTTTTATAGTGAAATTGGTGAGTTTTTTAACTTTCCACTTTTGTTATGGTTTTTATAGTGAAATTTTTTACTTTTTTAACTCGAAAATTGTGTATTGGTCTTTATAGTGAAATTGGTGTGTTTTTTAACTTGGAACTTTTATTATTATTTTTAAAGGGACATTCATGATTTTTTAACTTTGAACTTTTATTTTTGTTTTTGTAGTGAAATGTGTGTGTTTTTTAACTTATACATTTGCTATGGTGTTTATAGTGAAATTTGTGAGGTTTTTAACATGAAACTTTTGTCATGGTATTTATAGTGAATTAGGTGAGTATTTTAACATGGAATTTTTATATAAACTTCATGTGAAATTGGAGATTTTTCTGACTTTGAACTTTTCTTACGGTCTTGATAGGGAAATTTGTGAGTTTTTTAACATGGAACTTTTGTTATGGTGTTTATAATGAAATTGGTAAGCTTTTTCACATTTAACTTTTGCTATGGTCTTTATAGTGAAATTTGTGAGTTTTTTTAACCTGGAACTTTTGTTATTATTTTAGAGTGAAATTTATGAGTATTTTTAAGTTGGTTATTTTGTTATGCTTTTTATAGTGAGAATTGTGAGTTATTTAACATTGAAGTTTTGTTATGGTCTTTATAGTGAAAATGGTAAGTTTTTCACCTTGGAACTTTTGTTATGGTCTTTATAGTGAAATTGTTAGGTTTTTTCATATTGAACTTTTGCTATGGTCTTTATAGTGAAATTAATAATTTTTTCACTTGGAACTCTTATTATGTTTTTTATAGTGAAATTTGTGAGTTTTTTTAACCTGGAACTTTTGTTATGGTTTTAGAGTGAAATTTGTGAGTATTTTTAACTTGGATCTTTTGTTATGCTTTTTATAGTGAAATTTGTGAGTTTTTTAACATTGAAGTTTTGTTATTGTCTTTATAGTGAAAATGGTAAGTTTTTCACCTTGGAACTTTTGTTATGGTCTTTATAGTGAAATTGTTAGGTTTTTTCATATTGAACTTTTGTTATGGTCTTTATAGTGATATTCGTGAGTTTTTTCACTTGGAAATTTTATTATGTTTTTTATAGTGAAATTTGTGAGTTTTTTAACCTGAAACTTTTGTTATGGTTTTAGAGTGAAATTTGTGAGTAATTTTAACTTGGATCTTTTGTTATGCTTTTTATAGTGAAATTTGTGAATTTTTTAACATTGAAGTTTTGTTATGGTCTTTATAGTGAAAATGGTAAGATTTTCACCTTGGAACTTTTGTTATGGTCTTTATAGGGAAATTGTTAGGTTTTTTCATATTGAACTTTTGTTATGGTCTTTATAGTGATATTCGTGAGTTTTTTCACTTGGAACTTTTATTATGTTTTTTATAGTGAAATTTATGAGTTTTTTTTATCCTGGAACTTTTGTTATGGTTTTAGAGTGAAATTTGTGAGTATTTTTAACGTGGATCTTTTGTTATGCTTTTTATAGTGAAGTTGGTGAATTTTTTAACTTTCAAGTTTTGTTATGGTTTTTATAGTGAAATTTTTGACTTTTTTAACTCGAAAATTGTGTATTGGTCTTTATGGTGAAATTGGTGTGTTTTTTAACTTGGAACTTTTATTATTATTTTTAAATTGACATTCATGATTTTTTAACTTTGAACTTTTATTTTGGTTTTTGTAGTGAAATGTGTGTGTTTTTTAACTTATACATTTGCTATGGTGTTTATAGTGAAATTTGTGCGGTTTTTAACATGAAACTTTTGTCATGGTATTTATAGTGAATTAGGTGAGTATTTTAACATGGAATTTTTATATAAACTTCATGTGAAATTGGAGATTTTTCTGACTTTGAACTTTTGTTACGGTCTTGATAGGGAAATTTGTGAGTTTTTTAAAATGGAACTTTTGTTATGGTGTTTATAGTGAAATTGGTAAGCTTTTTTACATTTAACTTTTGCTATGGTCTTTATAGTGAAATTTGTGAGTTTTTTTAACCTGGAACTTTTGTTATTATTTTAGAGTGAAATTTATGAGTATTTTTAACTTGTTTCTTTTGTTATGCTTTTTATAGTGAAATTTGTGAGTTATTTAACATTGAAGTTTTGTTATGGTCTTTATAGTGAAAATGGTAAGTTTTTCACCTTGGAACTTTTGTTATGGTCTTTATAGTGAAATTGTTAGGTTTTTTCATATTGAACTTTTGTTATGGTCTTTATAGTGAAATTAATGATTTTTTCACTTGGAACTCTTATTATGTTTTTTATAGTGAAATTTGTGAGTTTTTTTAACCTGGAACTTTTGATATGGTTTTAGAGTGAAATTTGTGAGTATTTTTAACTTGGATCTTTTGTTATGCTTTTTATAGTGAAATTTGTGAGTTTTTTTAACATGGAAGTTTTGTTATGGTCTTTATAGTGAAAATGGTAAGATTTTCACCTTGGAACTTTTGTTATGGTCTTTATAGTGAAATTGGTAAGCTTTTTCACATTTAACTTTTGTTATGGTCTTTATAGTGAAATTTGTGAGTTTTTTTAACCTGGAACTTTTGTTATTATTTTAGAGTGAAATTTGTGAGTATTTTTAACTTTGTTCTTTTGTTATGCTTTTTATAGTGAAATTTATGAATTTTTTAACATTGAAGTTTTGTTATGGTCTTTATAATGAAAACGGTAAGTTTTTCACCTTGGAACTTTTGTTATGGTCTTTAAAGTGAAATTGTTAGGTTTTTTCATATTGAACTTTTGTTATTATCTTTATAGTGAAATTAATGATTTTTTCTCTTGGAACTCTTATTATGTTTTTTATAGTGAAATTTGTGAGTTTTTTTAACCTGGAACTTTTGTTATGGTTTTAGAGTGAAATTTGTGAGTATTTTTAACTTGGATCTTTTGTTATGCTTTTTATAGTGAAATTTGTGAGTTTTTTAACATTGAAGTTTTGTTATTGTCTTTATAGTGAAAATGGTAAGTTTTTCACCTTGGATCTTTTGTTATGGTCTTTAAAGTGAAATTGTTAGGTTTTTTCATATTGAACTTTTGCTATTGTCTTTATAGTGAAATTAATGATTTTTTCACTTGGAACTCTTATTATGTTTTTTATAGTGAAATTTGTGAGTTTTTTTAACCTGAAACTTTTGTTATGGTTTTAGAGTGAAATTTGTGAGTATTTTTAACTTGGATCTTTTGTTATGTTTTTATAGTGAATTTTGTGAGTTTTTTAACATTGAAGTTTTGTTATGGTCTTTATAGTGAAAATGGTAAGATTTTCACCTTGGAACTTTTGTTATGGTCTTTATAGGGAAATTGTTAGGTTTTTTCATATTGAACTTTTGTTATGGTCTTTATAGTGAAATTCGTGAGTTTTTTCACTTGGAACTTTTATTATGTTTTTTATAGTGAAATTTATGAGTTTTTTTTATCCTGGAACTTTTGTTATGGTTTTAGAGTGAAATTTGTGAGTAATTTTAACGTGGATCTTTTGTTATGCTTTTTATAGTGAAATTGGTGAGTTTTTTAACTTTCAACTTTTGTTATGGTTTTTATATGAAATTTTTGACTTTTTTAACTCGAAAATTGTGTATTGGTCTTTATGGTGAAATTGGTGTGTTTTTTAACTTGGAACTTTTATTATTATTTTTAAAGGGACATTCATGATTTTTTAACATTGAACTTTTATTTTGGTTTTTGTAGTGAAATGTGTGTGTTTTTTAACTTATACATTTGCTATGGTGTTTATAGTGAAATTTGTGAGGTTTTTAACATGAAACTTTTGTCATGGTATTTATAGTGAATTAGGTGAGTTTTTTAACATGGAATTTTTATATAAACTTCATGTGAAATTGGAGATTTTTCTGACTTTGAACTTTTGTTACGGTCTTGATAGGGAAATTTGTGAGTTTTTTAACATGGAACTTTTGTTATGGTGTTTATAGTGAAATTGGTAAGCTTTTTCACATTTAACTTTTGCTATGGTCTTTATAGTGAAATTTGTGAGTTTTTTTAACCTGGAACTTTTGTTATTATTTTAGAGTGAAATTTATGAGTATTTTTAACTTGGTTCTTTTGTTATGCTTTTTATAGTGAAATTTGTGAGTTATTTAACATTGAAGTTTTGTTATGGTCTTTATAGTGAAAATGGTAAGTTTTTCACCTTGGAACTTTTGTTATGGTCTTTATAGTGAAATTGTTAGGTTTTTTCATATTGAACTTTTGTTATGGTCTTTATAGTGAAATTAATGATTTTTTCACTTGGAACTCTTATTATGTTTTTTATAGTGAAATTTGTGAGTTTTTTTTAACCTGGAACATTTGTTATGGTTTTAGAGTGAAATTTGTGAGTATTTTTAACTTGGATCTTTTGTTATGCTTTTTATAGTGAAATTTGTGAGTTTTTCAACATTGAAGTTTTGTTATTGTCTTTTTAGTGAAAATGGTAAGTTTTTCACCTTGGATCTTTTGTTATGGTCTTTATAGTGAAATTGTTAGGATTTTTCATATTGAACTTTTGTTATGGTCTTTATAGTGATATTCGTGAGTTTTTTCACTTGGAAATTTTATTATATTTTTTATAGTGAAATTTGTGAATTTTATTAACTGAAACTTTTGTTTTGGTTTTAGAAGGAAATTTGTGAGTAATTTTAACTTGGATCTTTTGTTATGCTTTTTATAGTGAAATTTGTGAGTTTTTTTAACATTGAAGTTTTGTTATGGTCTTTATAGTGAAAATGGTAAGATTTTCACCTTGGAACTTTTGTTATGGTCTTTATGGTGAAATTGGTAAGCTTATTCACATTTAACTTTTGTTATGGTCTTTATAGTGAAATTTGTGAGTTTTTTTAACCTGGAACTTTTGTTATTGTTTTAGAGTGAAATTTGTGAGTATTTTTAACTTTGTTCTTTTGTGATGCTTTTTATAGTGAAATTTATGAATTTTTTAACATTGAAGTTTTTTTATGGTCTTTATAATGAAAACGGTAAGTTTTTCACCTTGGAACTTTTGTTATGGTCTTTAAAGTGAAATTGTTAGGTTTTTTCATATTGAACTTTTGCTATTGCCTTTATAGTGAAATTAATGATTTTTTCACTTGGAACTCTTATTATGTTTTTTATAGTGAAATTTGTGAGTTTTTTTAACCTGGAACTTTTATTATGGTTTTAGAGTGAAATTTGTGAGTATTTTTAACTTGGATCTTTTGTTACGCTTTTTATAGTGAAATTTGTGAGTTTTTTAACATTGAAGTTTTGTTATGGTCTTTATAGTGAAAATGGTAAGATTTTCACCTTGGAACTTTTGTTATGGTCTTTATAAGGAAATTGTTAAGTTTTTTCATTTGAACTTTTGTTATGGTCTTTATAGTGAAATTCGTGAGTTTTTTCACTTGGAACTTTTATTATGTTTTTTATAGTGAAATTTATGAGTTTTTTTTATCCTGGAACATTTGTTATGGTTTTAGAGTGAAATTTGTGAGTATTTTTAACGTGGATCTTTTGTTATGCTTTTTATAGTGAAATTGGTGAGTTTTTTAACTTTCAACTTTTGTTATGGTTTTTATAGTGAAATTTTTTACTTTTTTAACTCGAAAATTGTGTATTGGTCTTTATGGTGAAATTGGTGTGTTTTTTAACTTGGAACTTTTATTATTATTTTTAAAGGGACATTCATGATTTTTTAACTTTGAACTTTTATTTTGGTTTTTTTAGTGAAATGTGTGTGTTTTTTAACTTATACATTTGCTATGGTGTTTATAGTGAAATTTGTGCGGTTTTTAACATGAAACTTTTGTCATGGTATTTATAGTGAATTAGGTGAGTTTTTTAACATGGAATTTTTATATAAACTTCATGTGAAATTGGAGATTTTTCTGACTTTGAACTTTTGTTACGGTCTTGATAGGGAAGTTTGTGAGTTTTTTAACATGGAACTTTTGTTATGGTGTTTATAGTGAAATTGGTAAGCTTTTTCACATTTAGCTTTTGCTATGGTCTTTATAGTGAAATTTGTGAGTTTTTTTAACCTGGAACTTTTGTTATTATTTTAGAGTGAAATTTATGAGTATTTTTAACTTGGTTCTTTTGTTATGCTTTTTATAGTGAAATTTGTGAGTTATTTAACATTGAAGTTTTGTTATGGTCTTTATAGTGAAAATGGTAAGTTTTTCACCTTGGAACTTTTGTTATGGTCTTTATAGTGAAATTGTTAGGTTTTTTCATATTGAACTTTTGTTATGGTCTTTATAGTGAAATTAATGATTTTTTCACTTGGAACTCTTATTATGTTTTTTATAGTGAAATTTGTGAGTTTTATTAACCTGGAACATTTGTTATGGTTTTAGAGTGAAATTTGTGAGTATTTTTAACTTGGATCTTTTGTTATGCTTTTTATAGTGAAATTTGTGAGTTTTTCAACATTGAAGTTTTGTTATTGTCTTTATAGTGAAAATGGTAAGTTTTTCACCTTGGATCTTTTGTTATGGTCTTTATATTGAAATTGTTAGGTTTTTTTCATATTGAACTTTTGTTATGGTCTTTATAGTGATATTCGTGAGTTTTTTCACTTGGAAATTTTATTAAGTTTTTTATAGTGAAATTTGTGAGTTTTATTAACTGAAACTTTTGTTTTGGTTTTAGAAGGAAATTTGTGAGTAATTTTAACTTGGATCTTTTGTTATGGTTTTTATAGTGAAATTTGTGAGTTTTTTTAACATTGAAGTTTTGTTATGGTCTTTATATTGAAAATGGTAAGATTTTCACCCTGGAACTTTTGTTATGGTCTTTATAGTGAAATTGGTAAGCTTTTTCACATTTAACTTTTGTTATGGTCTTTATATTGAAATTTGTGAGTTTTTTTAACCTGGAACTTTTGTTATTATTTTAGAGTGAAATTTGTGAGTATTTTTAACTTTGTTCTTTTGTTATGCTTTTTATAGTGAAATTTATGAATTTTTTAACATTGAAGTTTTGTTATGGTCTTTATAATGAAAACGGTAAGTTTTTCACCTTGGAACTTTTGTTATGGTCTTTAAAGTGAAATTGTTAGGTTTTTTCATATTGAACTTTTGTTATTGTCTTTATAGTGAAATTAATGATTTTTTCACTTGGAACTCTTATTATGTTTTTTATAGTGAAATTTGAGAGTTTTTTTAACCTGGAACTTTTGTTATGGTTTTAGAGTGAAATTTGTGAGTATTTTTAACTTGGATCTTTTGTTATGCTTTTTATAGTGAAATTTGTGAGTTTTTTAACATTGAAGTTTTGTTATGGTCTTTATAGTGAAAATGGTAAGTTTTCCACCTTGGAACTTTTGTTATGGTCTTTATAGTGAAATTGTTAGGTTTTTTCATATTGAACTTTTGCTATGGTCTTTATAGTGAAATTAATGATTTTTTCACTTGGAACACTTATTATGTTTTTTATTGTGAAATTTGTGAGTTTTTTTAACCTGTAACTTTTGTTATGGTTTTAGAGTGAAATTTGTGAGTATTTTTAACTTGGATATTTTGTTATGCTTTTTATAGTGAAATTTGTGAGTTTTTTAACATTGAAGTTTTGTTATTGTCTTTATAGTGAAAATGGTAAGTTTTTCACCTTGGAACTTTTGTTATGGTCTTTATAGTGAAATTGTTAGGTTTTTTCATATTGAACTTTTGTTATGGTATAGTGATATTGGTGAGTTTTTTCACTTGGAAATTTTATTATGTTTTTTATAGTGAAATTTGTGAGTTTTTTAACCTGAAACTTTTGTTATGGTTTTAGAGTGAAATTTGTGAGTAATTTTAACTTGGATCTTTTGTTATGCTTTTTATAGTGAAATTTGTGAGTTTTTTAACGTTGAAGTTTTGTTATGGTCCTTATAGTGAAAATGGTAAGATTTTCACCTTGGAACTTTTGTTATGGTCTTTATAGGGAAATTGTTAGGTTTTTTCATATTGAACTTTTGTTATGGTCTTTATAGTGAAATTCGTGAGTTTTTTCACTTGGAACTTTTATTATGTTTTTTATAGTGAAATTTATGAGTTTTTTTTATCCTGGAACTTTTGTTATGGTTTTAGAGTGAAATTTGTGAGTATTTTTAACGTGGATCTTTTGTTATGCTTTTTATAGTGAAATTGGTGAGTTTTTTAACTTTCAACTTTTGTTATGTGAAATTTTTGACTTTTTTAACTCGAAAATTGTGTATTGGTCTTTATAGTGAAATTTGTGTGGTTTTTAACTTGGATCTTTTATTATTATTTTTAAACGGACATTCATGATTTTTTAACTTTGAACTTTTATTTTGGTTTTTGTAGTGAAATGTGTGTGTTTTTTAACTTATACATTTGCTATGGTGTTTATAGTGAAATTTGTGAGGTTTTTAACATGAAACTTTTGTCATGGTATTTATAGTGAATTAGGTGAGTTTTTTAACATGGAATTTTTATATAAACTTCATGTGAAATTGGAGATTTTTCTGACTTTGAACTTTTGTTACGGTCTTCACAGGGAAATTTGTGAGTTTTTTAACATGGAACTTTTGTTATGGTGTTTATAGTGAAATTGGTAAGCTTTTTCACATTTAACTTTTGCTATGGTCTTTATAGTGAAATTTGTGAGTTTTTTTAACCTGGAACTTTTGTTATTATTTTAGAGTGAAATTTGTGAGTATTTTTAACTTGGTTCTTTTGTTATGCTTTTTATAGTGAAATTTATGAATTTTTTAACATTGAAGTTTTGTTATGGTCTTTATACTGAAAATGGTAAGTTTTTCACCTTGGAACTTTTGTTATGGTCTATATAGTGAAATTGTTAGGTTTTTTCATATTGAACTTTTGCTATGGTCTTTATAGTGAAATTAATGATTTTTTCACTTGGAACTCTTATTATGTTTTTTATAGTGAAATTTGTGAGTTTTTTTAACCTGGAACTTTTGTTATGGTTTTAGAGTGAAATTTGTGAGTATTTTTAACTTGGATCTTTTGTTATGCTTTTTATAGTGAAATTTGTGAGTTTTTAACATTGAAGTTTTGTTATTGTCTTTATAGTGAAAATGGTAAGTTTTTCACCTTGGAACTTTTGTTATGGTCTTTATAGTGAAATTGTTAGGTTTTTTCATATTGAAATTTTGTTATGGTCTTTATAGTGATACTCGTGAGTTTTTTCACTTGGAAATTTTATTATATTTTTTATAGTGAAATTTGTGAATTTTATTAACTGAAACTTTTGTTTTGGTTTTAGAAGGAAATTTGTGAGTAATTTTAACTTGGATCTTTTGTTATGCTTTTTATAGTGAAATTTGTGAGTTTTTTTAACATTGAAGTTTTGTTATGGTCTTTATAGTGAAAATGGTAAGATTTTCACGTTGGAACTTTTGTTATGGTCTTTATGGTGAAATTGGTAAGCTTTTTCACATTTAACTTTTGTTATGGTCTTTATAGTGAAATTTGTGAGTTTTTTTAACCTGGAACTTTTGTTATTGTTTTAGAGTGAAATTTGTGAGTATTTTTAACTTTGTTCTTTTGTGATGCTTTTTATAGTGAAATTTATGAATTTTTTAACATTGAAGTTTTTTTATGGTCTTTATAATGAAAACGGTAAATTTTTCACCTTGGAACTTTTGTTATGGTCTTTAAAGTGAAATTGTTAGGTTTTTTCATATTGAACTTTTGTTATTGTCTTTATAGTGAAATTAATGATTTTTTCACTTGGAACTCTTATTATGTTTTTTATAGTGAAATTTGTGAGTTTTTTTAACCTGGAACTTTTGTTATGGTTTTAGAGTGAAATTTTTGAGTATTTTTAACTTGGATCTTTTGTTATGCTTTTTATAGTGAAATTTGTGTGTTTTTTAACATTGAAGTTTTGTTATGGTCTTTATAGTGAAAACCATAACATTGAAATTTGTGAGTATTTTTAACTTGGTTCTTTTGTTATGCTTTTTATAGTGAAATTTATGAATTTTTTAACATTGAAGTTTTGTTATGGTCTTTATAATGAAAATGGTAACTTTTTCACCTTGGAACTTTTGTTATGGTCTATATAGTGAAATTGTTAGGTTTTTTCATATTGAACTTTTGATATGGTCTTTATAGTGAAATTAATGATTTTTTCACTTGGAACTCTTATTATGTTTTTTATAGTGAAATTTGTGAGTTTTTTTAACCTGGAACTTTTGTTTTGGTTTTAGAGTGAAATTTGTGAGTATTTTTAACTTGGATCTTTTGTTATGCTTTTTATAGTGAAATTTGTGAGTTTTTTAACATTGAAGTTTTGTTATTGTCTTTATAGTGAAAATGGTAAGTTTTTCACCTTGGAACTTTTGTTATGGTCTTTATAGTGAAATTGTTAGGTTTTTTCATATTGAACTTTTGTTATGGTCTTTATAGTGATATTCGTGAGTTTTTTCACTTGGAAATTTTATTATGTTTTTTATAGTGAAATTTGTGAGTTTTATTAACTGAAACTTTTGTTTTGGTTTTAGAAGGAAATTTGTGAGTAATTTTAACTTGGATCTTTTGTTATGCTTTTTATAGTGAAATTTGTGAGTTTTTTTAACATTGAAGTTTTGTTATGGTCTTTATAGTGAAAATGGTAAGATTTTCACCTTGGAACTTTTGTTATGGTCTTTATAGTGAAATTGGTAAGCTTTTTCACATTTAACTTTTGTTATGGTCTTTATAGTGAAATTTGTGAGTTTTTTTAAACTGGAACTTTTGTTATTATTTTAGAGTGAAACTTGTGAGTATTTTTAACTTTGTTCTTTTGTTATGCTTTTTATAGTGAAATTTGTGAGTTTTTTAACATTGAAGTTTTGATATGGTCTTTATAATGAAAACGGTAAGTTTTTCACCTTGGAACTTTTGTTATGGTCTTTATAGTGAAATTGTTAGGTTTTTTCATATTGAACTTTTGTTATTGTCTTTATAGTGAAATTAATGATTTTTTCACTTGGAACTCTTATTATGTTTTTTATAGTGAAATTTGTGAGTTTTTTTAACCTGGAACTTTTGTTATGGTTTTAGAGTGAAATTTGTGAGTATTTTTAACTTGGATCTTTTGTTATGCTTTTTATAGTGAAATTTGTGAGTTTTTTAACATTGAAGTTTTGTTATTGTCTTTATAGTGAAAATGGTAAGTTTTACACCTTGGAACTTTTGTTATGGTCTTTATAGTGAAATTGTTAGGTTTTTTCATATTGAACTTTTGTTATGGTCTTTATAGTGATACTCGTGAGTTTTTTCACTTGGAAATTTTATTATATTTTTTATAGTGAAATTTGTGAATTTTATTAACTGAAACTTTTGTTTTGGTTTTAGAAGGAAATTTGTGAGTAATTTTAACTTGGATCTTTTGTTATGCTTTTTATAGTGAAATTTGTGATTTTTTTAACATTGAAGTTTTGTTATGGTCTTTATAGTGAAAATGGTAAGATTTTCACCTTGGAACTTTTTGTTATGGTCTTTATGGTGAAATTGGTAAGCTTTTTCACATTTAACTTTTGTTATGGTCTTTATAGTGAAATTTGTGAGTTTTTATAAACTGGAACTTTTATTATGTTTTTTATAGTGAAATATATGAGTTTTTTTATCCTGGAACTTTTGTTATGGTTTTAGAGTGAAATTCGTGAGTATTTTTAACGTGGATCTTTTGTTATGCTTTTTATAGTGAAATTGGTGAGTTTTTTAACTTTCAACTTTTGTTATGGTTTTTATAGTGAAATTTTTGACTTTTTTAACTCGAAAATTGTGTATTGGTCTTTATAGTGAAATTGGTGTGTTTTTTAACTTGGAACTTTTATTATTATTATTATTAAAGGGATATTCATGATTTTTTAACTTTGAACTTTTATTTTGGTTTTTGTAGTGAAATGTGTGTGTTTTTTAACTTATACATTTGCTATGGTGTTTATAGTGAAATTTGTGAGGTTTTTAACATGAAACTTATGTCATGGTATTTATAGTGAATTAGGTGAGTTTTTTAACATGGAATTTTTATATAAACTTCATGTGGAATTGGAGATTTTTCTGACTTTGAACTTTTGTTATGGTCTTGATAGGGAAATTTGTGAGTTTTTTAACATGGAAATTTTGTTATGGTGTTTATAGTGAAATTGGTAAGCTTTTTCACATTTAACTTTTGCTATGGTCTTTATAGTGAAATTTGTGAGTTTTTTTAACCTGGAACTTTTGTTATTATTTTAGAGTGAAATTTGTGAGTATTTTTAACTTGGATCTTTTGTTATGCTTTTTATAGTGAAATTTGTGAGTTTTTTAACATTGAAGTTTTGTTATGGTCTTTATAGTGAAAATGGTAAGTTTTTCACCTTGGAACTTTTGTTATGGTCTTTATAGTGAAATTGTTAGGTTTTTTCATATTGAACTTTTGCTATGGTCTTTATAGTGATATTCGTGAGTTTTTTCACTTGCAAATTTTATTATATTTTTTATAGTGAAATTTGTGAGTTTTTTTATCTGAAACTTTTGTTATGGTTTTATAGTGAAATTTGTGAGTAATTTTAACTTGGATCTTTTGTTATGCTTTTTATAGTGAAATTTGTGAGTTATTTAACATTGAAGTTTTGTTATGGTCTTTATAGTGAAAATGGTAAGATTTTCACTTTGGAACTTTTGTTATGGTCTTTATAGTGAAATTCTTGAGTTATTTCACTTGGAACTTTTATTATGTTTTTTATAGTGAAATTTGTGAGTTTTTTTATCCTGGGACTTTTGTTATGGTTTTAGAGTGAAATTTGTGAGTATTTTTAACGTGGATCTTTTGTTATGCTTTTTATAGTGAAATTGGTGAGTTTTTTAACTTTCAACTTTTGTTATGGTTTTTATAGTGAAATTTTTGACTTTTTTAACTCGAAAATTTTGTATTGGTCTTTATAGTGAAATTGGTGTGTTTTTTAACTTGGAACTTTTATTATTGTTTTTAAAGGGAGATTCATGATTTTTTAACTTTGAACTTTTATTTTGGTTTTTGTAGTGAAATGTGTGTGTTTTTTAACTTATACATTTGTTATGGTGTTTATAGAGAAAATTTGCAAGGTTTTTAACATGAAACTTTTGTCATGGTATTTATAGTGAATTAGGTGAATTTTTTAACATGGAATTTTTATATAAACTTCATGTGAAATTGGAGATTTTTCTGACTTTGAACTTTTGTTATGGTCTTGATAGAGAAATTTGTGTGTTTTTTAACATGGAACTTTTGTTATGGTGTTTATAGTGAAATTAGTAAGTTTTTTCACATTTAACTTTTGTTATGGTCTTTATGGTGAAATTTGTGATTTTTTTTTTAACCTGAACTTTTGGTATTATTTTAGATTGAAATTTGTGAGTATTTTTAAATTGGTTCTTTTGTTATGCTTGTTATAGTGAAATTTGTGAATTTTTTAACATTGAAGTTTTGTTATGGTCTTTATAATGAAAATGGTAAGTTTTTCACCTTGGAACTTTTGTTATGGTCTTTATAGTGAAATTGTTGGGTTTTTTCATATTGAACTTTTGTTTTGGTCTTTATAGTGAAATTAATGATTTTTTCAGTTGGAAATTTTATTATATTTTTTATAGTGAAATTTGTGAGTTTTTTTAACTGAAACTTTTGTTATGGTTTTATAGTGAAATTTGTGAGTTATTTTAACTTGGATCTTTTGTTATGCTTTTTATAGTGAAATTTGTGAGTTTTTTAACATTGAAGTTTTGTTATGGTCTTTATAGTGAAAATGGTAAGATTTTCACCTTGGAACTATTGTTATGAACTTTATAGTGAAATTCGTGAGTTTTTTCACTTGGAACTGTTATTATGTTTTTTATAGTGAAATTTGTGAGTTTTTTTATCCTGGAACTTTTGTTATGGTTTTAGAGTGAAATTTGTGAGTATTTTTAACGTGGATCTTTTCTAATGCTTTTTATAGTGATATTGGTGAGTTTTTTAACTTTCAACTTTTGTTATGGTTTTTATAGTGAAATTTTTGACTTTTTTAACTCGAAAATTTTGTATTGGTCTTTATAGTGAAATTGGTGTGTTTTTTAACTTGGAGCTTTTATTATTGTTTTTAAAGGGAGATTCATGATTTTTTAACTTTGAACTTTTTTATTTTGGTTTTTGTAGTGAAATGTGTGCGTTTTTTTAACTTATACATTTGTTATGGTGTTTATAGTGAAATTTGCGAGGTTTTTAACATGAAACTTTTGTCATGGTATTTATAGTGAATTAGGTGAATTTTTTAACATGGAATTTTTATATAAACTTCATGTGAAATTGGAGATTTTTCTGACTTTGAACTTTTGTTATGGTCTTGATAGAGAAATTTGTGTGTTTTTTAACATGGAACTTTTGTTATGGTGTTTATAGTGAAATTAGTAAGTTTTTTCACATTTAACTTTTGTTATGGTCTTTATGGTGAAATTTGTGATTTTTTTTTAACCTGGAACTTTTGGTATTATTTTAGATTGAAATTTGTGAGTATTTTTAACTTGGTTCTTTTGTTATGCTTGTTATAGTGAAATTTTTGAATTTTTTAACATTGAAGTTTTGTTATGGTCTTTATAATGAAAATGGTAAGTTTTTCACCTTGGAACTTTTGTTATGGTCTTTATAGTGAAATTGTTAGGTTTTTTCATATTGAACTTTTGTTATGGTCTTTATAGTGAAATTAATGATTTTTTCAGTTGGAAATTTTATTATATTTTTTATAATGAAATTTGTGAGTTTTTTTAACTGAAACTTTTGTTATGGTTTTATAGTGAAATTTGTGAGTAATTTTAACTTGGATCTTTTGTTATGCTTTTTATAGTGAAATTTGTGAGTTTTTTAACATTGAAGTTTTGTTATGGTCTTTATAGTGAAAATGGTATGATTTTCACCTTGGAACTATTGTTATGGTCTTTATAGTGAAATTCGTGAGTTTTTTCACTTGAAACTTTTATTATGTTTTTTATAGTGAAATTTGTGAGTTTTTTTATCCTGGAACTTTTGTTATGGTTTTAGAGTGAAATTTGTGAGTATTTTTAACGTGGATCTTTTGTTATGCTTTTTATAGTGAAATTGGTGAGTTTTTTAACTTTCAACTTTTGTTATGGTTTTTATAGTGAAATTTTTGACTTTTTTAACTCGAAAATTTTGTATTGGTCTTTATAGTGAAATTGGTTTGTTTTTTAACTTGGAACTTTTATTATTGTTTTTAAAGGGAGATTCATGACTTTTTAACTTTGAACTTTTATTTTGGTTTTTGTAGTGAAATGTGTGTGTTTTTTAACTTATACATTTGTTATGGTGTTTATAGTGAAATTTGTGAGGTTTTTAACATGAAACTTTTGTCATGGTATTTATAGTGAATTAGGTGTGTTTTTTAACATGGAACTTTTTATATTAACTTCATGTGAAATTGGAGATTTTTCTGACTTTGAACTTTTATTATGGTCTTGATAGCGAAATTTGGGTGTTTTTTAACATGGAAGTTTTGTTATGGTATTTATAGTGAAATTGGTAAGTTTTTTCACATTTAAATTTTGTTATGGTCTTTATAGTGAAATTTGTGAGTTTTTTAAACTGGAACTTTTGGTATTATTTTAGAGTGAAATTTGTGAGTATTTTTAACTTGGTTCTTTTGTTATGCTTTTTATACTGAAATTTGTGAATTTTTTAACATTGAAGTTTTGTTATGGTCTTTATAATGAAAATGGTAAGTTTTTCACCTTGGAACTTTTGTTATGGTCTTTATAGTGAAATTGTTAGGTTTTTTCATATTGAACTTTTGTTATGGTCTTTATAGTGAAATTAATGATTTTTTTCACTTGGAACTCTTATTATGTTTTTAATAGTGAAATTTGTGAGTTTTTTTTAACCTGGAACTTATGTTATATGGTTTAGAGTGAAATTTGTGAGTATTTTTAACTTGGTTCTTTTGTTATTCTTTTTATAGTGAAATTTGTGAATTTTTTAACATTGAAGTTTTGTTATGGTCTTTATAATGAAAATGGTAAGTTTTTCACCTTGGAACTTTTGTTATGGTCTTTATAGTGAAATTGTTAGGTTTTTTCATATTGAACTTTTGTTAGGGTCTTTATAGTGATATTAATGATTTTTTCACTTGGAACTCTTATTATGTTTTTAATAGCGAATTTTGTGAGTTTTGTTTAACCTGGAACTTTTGTTATGGTTTTAGAGTGAAATTTGTGAGTATTTTTAACTTGGATCTTTTGTTATGCTTTTTATAGTGAAATTTGTGAGTTTTTTAACGTTGAAGTTTTGTTATGGTCTTTATTGTGAAAATGGTAAGTTTTTCACCTTGGAACTTTCGTTATGGTCTTTATAGTGAAATTGTTAGGTTTTTTCATATTGAACTTTTGTTATGGTCTTTATTTTGAAATTCGTGAGTTTTGTCACTTGGAACTTTTATTATGTTTTTTATAGTGAAATTTGTGAGTTTATTTTATCCTGAAACTTTTGTTATGGTTTTAGAGTGAAATTTGTGAGTATTTTTAACGTGGATCTTTTGTTATGCTTTTTATAGTGAAATTGGTGAGTTTTTTAACTTTCAACTTTTGTTATGGTTTTTATAGTGAAATTTTTTACTTTTTTAACTCGAAAATTTTGTATTGGTCTTTATAGTGAAATTGGTGTGTTTTTTAAATTGAAACTTTTATTATTGTTTTTAAAGGGAGATTCATGATTTTTTAACTTTGAACTTTTATTTTGGTTTTTGTAGTGAAAGGTGTGTGTTTTTTAACTTATACATTTGTTATGGTGTTTATAGTGAAATTTGTGAGGTTTTTAACATGAAACTTTTGTCATGGTATTTATAGTGAATTAGGTGAGTTTTTTAACATGGAATTTATATATAAACTTCATGTGAAATTGGAGATTTTTCTGACTTTGAACTTTTGTTATGGTCTTGATAGAGAAATTTGTTTGTTTTTTAACATGGAACTTTTGTTATGGTGTTTATAGTGAAATTAGTAAGTTTATTCACATTTAACTTTTCTTATGGTCTTTATAGTGAAATTTGTGAGTTTTTTTTAACCTGGAACTTTTGGTATTATTTTAGAGTGAAATTTGTGAGTATTTTTAACTTGGTTCTTTTGTTATGCTTTTCATAGTGAAATTTGTGAATTTTTTAACATTGAAGTTTTGTTATTGTCTTTATAATGAAAATGGTAAGTTTTTCACCTTGGAACTTTTGTTATGGTCTTTATAGTGAAATTGTTAGGTTTTTTCATATTGAACTTTTGTTATGGTCTTTATAGTGAAACTAATGATTTTTTCACTTGGAAATTTTATTATATTTTTTATAGTGAAATTTGTGAGTTTTTTTAATTGAAACTTTTGTTATGGTTTTATAGTTAAATTTGTGAGTAATTTTAACTTGGATCTTTTGTTATGCTTTTTATAGTGAAATTTGCGAGTTTTTTAACATTGAAGATTTGTTATGGTCTTTATAGTGAAAATGGTAAGATTTTCACCTTGGAACTATTGTTATGGTCTTTATAGTGAAATTCGTAAGTTTTTTCACTTGGAACTTTTATTATGTTTTTTATAGTGAAATTTGTGAGTTTTTTTAGCCTAGAACTTTTGTTATGGTTTTAGAGTGAAATTTGTGAGTATTTTTAACGTGGATCTTTTGTTATGCTTTTTATAGTGAAATTGGTGAGTTTTTTAACTTTCAACTTTTGTTATGGTTTTTATAGTGAAATTTTTGACTTTTATTAACTCGAAAATTTTGTATTGGTCTTTATAGTGAAATTGGTGTATTTTTAAACTTGGAACTTTTATTATTGTTTTTAAAGGGAGATTCATGATTTTTTAACTTTGAACTTTTATTTTGGTTTTTGTAGTGAAATGTGTGCGTTTTTTTAACTTATGCATTTGTTATGGTAATTATAGTGAAATTTGCGAGGTTTTTAACATGAAACTTTTGTCATGGTATTTATAGTGAATTAGGTGAATTTTTTAACATGGAACTTTTATATAAACTTCATGTGAAATTGGAGATTTTTCTGACTTTGAACTTTTGTTATGGTCTTGATAGAGAAATTTGTGTGTTTTTTAACATGGAACTTTTGTTATGGTGTTTATAGTGAAATTAGTAAGTTTTTTCACATTTAACTTTTGTTATGGTCTTTATGGTGAAATTTGTGATTTTTTTTTAACCTGGAACTTTTGTTATTATTTTAGATTGAAATTTGTGAGTATTTTTAACTTGGTTCTTTTGTTATGCTTGTTATAGTGAAATTTTTGAATTTTTTAACATTGAAGTTTTGTTATGGTCTTTATAATGAAAATGGTAAGTTTTTCACCTTGGAACTTTTGTTATGGTCTTTATAGTGAAATTGTTAGGTTTTTTCATATTGAACTTTTGTTATGGTCTTTATAGTGAAATTAATGATTTTTTCAGTTGGAAATTTTATTATATTTTTTATAGTGAAATTTGTGAGTTTTTTTAACTGAAACTTTTGTTATGGTTTTATAGTGAAATTTGTGAGTAATTTTAACTTGGATCTTTTGTTATGCTTTTTATAGTGAAATTTGTGAGTTTTTTAACATTGAAGTTTTGTTATGGTCTTTATAGTGAAAATGGTATGATTTTCACCTTGGAACTATTGTTATAGTCTTTATAGTGAAATTCGTGAGTTTTTTCACTTGGAACTTTTATTATGTTTTTTATAGTGAAATTTGTGAGTTTTTTTATCCTGGAACTTTTGTTATGGTTTTAGAGTGAAATTTGTGAGTATTTTTAACGTGGATCTTTTGTTATGCTTTTTATAGTGAAATTGGTGAGTTTTTTAACTTTCAACTTTTGTTATGGTTTTTATAGTGAAATTTTTGACTTTTTTAACTCGAAAATTTTGTATTGGTCTTTATAGTGAAATTGGTGTGTTTTTTAACTTGGAACTTTTATTATTGTTTTTAAAGGGAGATTCATGATTTTTTAACTTTGAACTTTTATTTTGGTTTTTGTAGTGAAATGTGTGTGTTTTTTAACTTATACATTTGTTATGGTGTTTATAGTGAAATTTGTGAGGTTTTTAACATGAAACTTTTGTCATGGTATTTATAGTGAGTTAGGTGTGTTTTTTAACATGGAACTTTTTATATTAACTTCATGTGAAATTGGAGATTTTTCTGACTTTGAACTTTTATTATGGTCTTGATAGGGAAATTTGTGTGTTTTTAACATGGAAGTTTTGTTATGGTATTTATAGTGAAATTGGTAAGTTTTTTCACATTTAAATTTTGTTATGGTCTTTATAGTGAAATTTGTGAGTTTTTTAAACTGGAACTTTTGTTATTATTTTAGAGTGAAATTTGTGAGTATTTTTAACTTGGTTCTTTTGTTATGCTTTTTATACTGAAATTTGTGAATTTTTTAACATTGAAGTTTTGTTATGGTCTTTATAATGAAAATGGTAAGTTTTTCACCTTGGAACTTTTGTTATGGTCTTTATAGTGAAATTGTTAAGTTTTTTCATATTGAACTTTTGTTATGGTCTTTATAGTGAAATTAATGATTTTTTTTCACTTGGAACTCTTATTATGTTTTTAATAGTGAAATTTGTGAGTTTTTTTTAACCTGGAACTTATGTTATGGTTTAGAGTGAAATTTGTGAGTATTTTTAACATGGTTCTTTTGTTATGCTTTTTATAGTGAAATTTGTGAATTTTTTAACATTGAAGTTTTGTTATGGTCTTTATAATGAAAATGGTAAGTTTTTCACATTGGAACTTTTGTTATGGTCTTTATAGTGAAATTGTTAGGTTTTTTCATATTGAACTTTTGTTAGGGTCTTTATAGTGATATTAATGATTTTTTCACTTGGAACTCTTATTATGTATTTAATACCGAATTTTGTGAGTTTTGTTTAACCTGGAACTTTTGTTATGGTTTTAGAGTGAAATTTGTGAGTATTTTTAACTTGGATCTTTTGTTATGCTTTTTATAGTGAAATTTGTGAGTTTTTTAACGTTGAAGTTTTGTTATGGTCTTTATTGTGAAAATGGTAATTTTTTCACCATGGAACTTTCGTTATGGTCTTTATAGTGAAATTGTTAGGTTTTTTCATATTGAACTTTTGTTATGGTCTTTATTTTGAAATTCGTGAGTTTTTTCACTTGGAACTTTTATTATGTTTTTTATAGTGAAATTTGTGAGTTTATTTTATCCTGAAACTTTTGTTATGGTTTTAGAGTGAAATTTGTGAGTATTTTTAACGTGAATCTTTTGTTATGCTTTTTATAGTGAAATTGGTGAGTTTTTTAACTTTCAACTTTTGTTATGGTTTTTATAGTGAAATTTTTTACTTTTTTAACTCGAAAATTTTGTATTGGTCTTTATAGTAAATTGGTGTGTTTTTTAAATTGGAACTTTTATTATTGTTTTTAAAGGGAGATTCATGATTTTTTAACTTTGAACTTTTATTTTGGTTTTTGTAGTGAAAGGTGTGTGTTTTTTAACTTATACATTTGTTATGGTGTTTATAGTGAAATTTGTGAGGTTTTTAACATGAAACTTTTGTCATGGTATTTATAGTGAATTAGGTGAGTTTTTTAACATGGAATTTATATATAAACTTCATGTGAAATTGGAGATTTTTCTGACTTTGAACTTTTGTTATGGTCTTGATAGAGAAATTTGTTTGTTTTTTAACATGGAACTTTTGTTATGGTGTTTATAGTGAAATTAGTAAGTTTTTTCACATTTAACTTTTCTTATGGTCTTTATAGTGAAATTTGTGGGTTTTTTTTAACCTGGAACTTTTGGTATTATTTTAGAGTGAAATTTGTGAGTATTTTTAACTTGGTTCTTTTGTTATGCTTTTCATAGTCAAATTTGTGAATTTTTTAACATTAAATTTTTGTTATTGTCTTTATAATGAAAATGGTAAGTTTTTCACCTTGGAACTTTTGTTATGGTCTTTATAGTGAAATTGTTAGGTTTTTTCATATTGAACTTTTGTTATGGTCTTTATAGTGAAATTAATGATTTTTTCACTTGGAACTCTTATTATGTTTTTAATAGTAAAATTTGTGAGTTTTTTTTAACCTGGAACTTTTGTTATGGTTTTATAGTTAAATTTGTGAGTATTTTTAACTTGGATCTTTTGTTATGCTTTTTATAGTGAAATTTGCGAGTTTTTTAACGTTGAAGTTTTTTTATGGTCTTTATACTGAAACTGGTAAGTTTTTCACCTTGGAACTTTTGTTATGGTCTTTATAGTGAAATTCGTAAGTTTTTTCACTTGGAACTTTTATTATGTTTTTTATAGTGAAATTTGTGAGTTTTTTTAGCCTAGAACTTTTGTTATGGTTTTAGAGTGAAATTTGTGAGTATTTTTAACGTGGATCTTTTGTTATGCTTTTTATAGTGAAATTGGTGAGTTTTTTAACTTTCAACTTTTGTTATGGTTTTTATAGTGAAATTTTTGAGTTTTATTAACTCGAAAATTTTGTATTGGTCTTTATAGTGAAATTGGTGTATTTTTAAACTTGGAACTTTTATTATTGTTTTTAAAGGGAGATTCATGATTTTTTAACTTTGAACTTTTATTTTGGTTTTTGTAGTGAAATGTGTGCGTTTTTTTAACTTATGCATTTGTTATGGTAATTATAGTGAAATTTGCGAGGTTTTTAACATGAAACTTTTGTCATGGTATTTATAGTGAATTAGGTGAATTTTTTAACATGGAACTTTTATATAAACTTCATGTGAAATTGGAGATTTTTCTGTCTTTGAACTTTTGTTATGGTCTTGATAGAGAAATTTGTGTGTTTTTTAACATGGAACTTTTGTTATGGTGTTTATAGTGAAATTAGTAAGTTTTTTCACATTTAACTTTTGTTATGGTCTTTATGGTGAAATTTGTGATTTTTTTTTAACCTGGAACTTTTGTTATTATTTTAGATTGAAATTTGTGAGTATTTTTAACTTGGTTCTTTTGTTATGCTTGTTATAGTGAAATTTTTGAATTTTTTAACATTGAAGTTTTGTTATGGTCTTTATAATGAAAATGGTAAGTTTTTCACCTTGGAACTTTTGTTATGGTCTTTATAGTGAAATTGTTAGGTTTTTTCATATTGAACTTTTGTTATGGTCTTTATAGTGAAATTAATGATTTTTTCAGTTGGAAATTTTATTATATTTTTTATAGTGAAATTTGTGAGTTTTTTTAACTGAAACTTTTGTTATGGTTTTATAGTGAAATTTGTGAGTAATTTTAACTTGGATCTTTTGTTATGCTTTTTATAGTGAAATTTGTGAGTTTTTTAACATTGAAGTTTTGTTATGGTCTTTATAGTGAAAATGGTATGATTTTCACCTTGGAACTATTGTTATAGTCTTTATAGTGAAATTCGTGAGTTTTTTCACTTGGAACTTTTATTATGTTTTTTATAGTGAAATTTGTGAGTTTTTTTATCCTGGAACTTTTGTTATGGTTTTAGAGTGAAATTTGTGAGTATTTTTAACGTGGATCTTTTGTTATGCTTTTTATAGTGAAATTGGTGAGTTTTTTAACTTTCAACTTTTGTTATGGTTTTTATAGTGAAATTTTTGACTTTTTTAACTCGAAAATTTTGTATTGGTCTTTATAGTGAAATTGGTGTGTTTTTTAACTTGGAACTTTTATTATTGTTTTTAAAGGGAGATTCATGATTTTTTAACTTTGAACTTTTATTTTGGTTTTTGTAGTGAAATGTGTGTGTTTTTTAACTTATACATTTGTTATGGTGTTTATAGTGAAATTTGTGAGGTTTTTAACATGAAACTTTTGTCATGGTATTTATAGTGAGTTAGGTGTGTTTTTTAACATGGAAGTTTTGTTATGGTATTTATAGTGAAATTGGTAAGTTTTTTCACATTTAAATTTTGTTATGGTCTTTATAGTGAAATTTGTGAGTTTTTTAAACTGGAACTTTTGTTATTATTTTAGAGTGAAATTTGTGAGTATTTTTAACTTGGTTCTTTTGTTATGCTTTTTATACTGAAATTTGTGAATTTTTTAACATTGAAGTTTTGTTATGGTCTTTATAATGAAAATGGTAAGTTTTTCACCTTGGAACTTTTGTTATGGTCTTTATAGTGAAATTGTTAGGTTTTTTCATATTGAACTTTTGTTAGGGTCTTTATAGTGATATTAATGATTTTTTCACTTGGAACTCTTATTATGTATTTAATACCGAATTTTGTGAGTTTTGTTTAACCTGGAACTTTTGTTATGGTTTTAGAGTGAAATTTGTGAGTATTTTTAACTTGGATCTTTTTTTATGCTTTTTATAGTGAAATTTGTGAGTTTTTTAACGTTGAAGTTTTGTTATGGTCTTTATTGTGAAAATGGTAATTTTTTCACCTTGGAACTTTCGTTATGGTCTTTATAGTGAAATTGTTAGGTTTTTTCATATTGAACTTTTGTTATGGTCTTTATTTTGAAATTCGTGAGTTTTTTCACTTGGAACTTTTATTATGTTTTTTATAGTGAAATTTGTGAGTTTATTTTATGCTGAAACTTTTGTTATGGTTTTAGAGTGAAATTTGTGAGTATTTTTAACGTGGATCTTTTGTTATGCTTTTTATAGTGAAATTGGTGAGTTTTTTAACTTTCAACTTTTGTTATGGTTTTTATAGTGAAATTTTTTACTTTTTAAACTCGAAAATTTTGTATTGGTCTTTATAGTAAATTGGTGTGTTTTTTAAATTGGAACTTTTATTATTGTTTTTAAAGGGAGATTCATGATTTTTTAACTTTGAACTTTTATTTTGGTTTTTGTAGTGAAAGGTGTGTGTTTTTTAACTTATACATTTGTTATGGTGTTTATAGTGAAATTTGTGAGGTTTTTAACATGAAATTTTTGTCATGGTATTTATAGTGAATTAGGTGTGTTTTTTAACATGGAACTTTTTATATTAACTTCATGTGAAATTGGAGATTTTTCTGACTTTGAACTTTTGTTATGGTCTTGATAGAGAATTTTGTGTGTTTTTTATCATGGAACTTTTGTTATGGTGTTTATAGTGAAATTAGTAAGTTTTTTCACATTTAACTTTTGTTATGGTCTTTATAGTGAAATTTGTGAGTTTTTTTTTAACCTGGAACTTTTGGTATTATTTTAGAGTGAAATTTGTGAGTATTTTTAACTTGGTTCTTTTGTTATGCTTTTTATAGTGAATTTTGTGAATTTTTTAACATTGAAGTTTTGTTATGGTCTTTATAATGAAAATGGTAAGTTTTTCACCTTAGAACATTTGTTATGGTCTTTATAGTGAAATTGTTAGGTTTTTTCATATTGAACTTTTGCTATGGTCTTTATAGTGAAATTCATGAGTTTTTTCACTTGGAAATTTTATTATGTTTTTTATAGTGAAATTTGTGAGGTGTTTAACCTGAAAATATTGTTATAGTTTTAGAGTGAAATTTGTGAGTAATTTTAACTTGGATCTTTTTGTTATGTTTTTTATAGTGAAATTTGTGAGTTTTTTAACATTGAAGTTTTGTTATGGTCTTTATAGTGAAATTGTTAGGTTTTTTCATATTGAACTTTTGTTATGGTCTTTATAGTGGAATTCGTGAGTTTTTTCACTGTGAACTTTTATTATGTTTTTTATAGTGAAATTCGTGAGTTTTTTTAACCTGGAACTTTTGTTATGGTTTTAGAGTGAAATTTGTGAGTATTTTTAACATGTATATTTTGTTATGCTTTTTATAGTGAAATTGGTGACTTTTTTTAACTTTCAACTTTTGTTATGGTTTTTATAGTGAACTTTTTGACTATTTTAACTCGAAAATTTTGTATTGGTCGTTATAGTGAAATTGGTGTGTTTTTTAACTTGGAACTTTTATTATTGTTTTTAAACGGACATTCATGATTTTTTAACTTTGAACTTTTATTTTGGTTTTTGTAGTGAAATGTGTGTGTTCTTTAACTTATACATTTGTTATGGTGTTTATAGTAAAATTTGTAAGGTTTTTAACATGAAACTTTTGTCATGGTATTTATAGTGAATTAGGTGAGTTTTTTAACATGGAACTTTTCATATAAAGGTCATGTGAAATTGGACACTTTTCTGACTTTGAACTTTTGTTATGGTCTTGATAGGGAAGTTTGTGAGTTTTTTAACCTGGAACTTTTGTTATGGTGTTTATAGTGAAATTGGTATGTTTTTTCACATTTAACTTTTGTTATGGTCTTTATAATGAAATTTGTGAGTTTTTTTTAACCTGGAACTTTTGTTATGGTTTTAGAGTGAAGTTTGTGAGTATTTTTAACTTGGATCTTTTGTTATGCTTTTTTTAGTGAAATTTATGAGTTATTTTAACATTGAAGTTTTGTTATGGTCTTTATAGTGAAAATTTTAAGTTTTTCACCTTAGAACTTTTGTTATGGTCTTTATAGTGAAATTGTTAGGTTTTTTCATATTGAACTTTTGTTATGGTCTTTATAGTGAAATTAATGATTTTTTCACTTGGAACTCTTATTATGTTTTTAATAGTGAAACTTGTGAGTTTTTTTAACCTGGAACTTTTTTTTATGGTTTTAGAGTGAAATTTGTGAGTATTTTTAACTTGGATCTTTTGTTATGCTTTTTATAGTGAAATTTGTGAGTTTTTTAACGTTGAAGTTTTGTTATGGTCTTTATAGTGAAAATGGTAAGTTTTTCACCTTGGAACTTTTGTTATGGTCTTTATAGTGAAATTTATTAGGTTTTTTCATATTAAACTTTTGTTATGGTCTTTATTGTGAAATTCGTGAGTTTTTTCACTTGGAACTTTTATTATGTTTTTTATAGTGAAATTTGTGAGTTTTGTTTTAACCTGGAACTTTTGTTATGGTTTTAGAGTGATATTTGTGAGTATTTTTAACTTGGATCTTTTGTTATGCTTTTTAAAGTGAAATTTGTGAGTTATTTTAACATTGAAGTTTTGTTATGGTCTTTATAGTGAAAATTGTAAGTTTTTCATCTTGGAACTTTTGTTATGGTCTTTATAGTGAAATTGTTAGGTTTTTTAATATTGAATTTTTGCTATGGTCTTTATAGTGAAATTCGTGAGTTTTTTCACTTGGAAATTTTATTATGCTTTTTATAGTGAAATTTGTGAGTTTTTTAACCTGAAACTTTTGTTATGGTTTTAGAGTGAAATTTGTGAGTAATTTTAACTTGGATCTTTTGTTATGCTTTTTATAGTGAAATTTGTGAGTTTTTTAACGTTGAAGTTTTGTTATGGTCTTTATAGCGAAAATGGTAAGTTTTTCACCTTGGAACTTTTGTATGGTCTTTATAGTGAAATTGTTAGGTTTTTTCATATTGAACATTTGTTATGGTCTTTATTGTGAAATTCGTGAGTTTTTGCACTTGGAACTTTTATTATGTTTTTTATAGTGAAATTTGTGAGTTTTTTTTATCCTGGAACTTTTGTTATGGTTTTAGAGTGAAATTTGTGAGTATTTTTAACGTGGATCTTTTGTTATGCTTTTTATAGTGAAATTGGTGAGTTTTTTAACTTTCAACTTTTGTTATGGTTTTTATAGTGAAATTTTTGACTTTTTTAACTCGAAAATTTTGTATTGGTCTTTATAGTGAAATTGCTGTGTTTTTAAATTGGAACTTTTATTATTGTTTTTAAAGGGACATTCATGATTTTTTAACTTTGAACTTTTATTTTGGTTTTTATAGTGAAATGTGTGTGTTTTTTAACTTATACATTTGTTATGGTGTTTATTGTGAAATTTGTGAGGTTTTTAACATGAAACTTTTGTCATGGTATTTATAGTGAATTAGGTGAGTTTTTTTAACATGGAATTTATATATAAACTTCATGTGAAATTGGAGATTTTTCTGACTTTGAATTTTTGTTATGGTCTTGATAGAGAATTTTGTGTGTTTTTTAACATGGAACTTTTGTTATGGTGTTTATAGTGAAATTAGTAAATTTTTTCACATTTAACTTTTGTTATGGTCTTTATAGTGAAATTTGTGAGTTTTTTTAAACCTGTAACTTTTGGTATTATTTTAGAGTGAAATTTGTGAGTATTTTTAACTTGGTTCTTTTGTTATGCTTTTTATAGTGAATTTTGTGAATTTTTTAACATTGTAGTTTTGTTATGGTCTTTATAATGAAAATGGTAAGTTTTTCACCTTAGAACATTTGTTATGGTCTTTATAGTAAAATTGTTAGGTTTTTTCATATTGAACTTTTGCTATGGTCTTTATAGTGAAATTCGTGAGTTTTTTCACTTGGAAATTTTATTATGTTTTTTATAGTGAAATTTGTGAGGTGTTTAACCTGAAAATATTGTTATAGTTTTAGAGTGAAATTATTGAGTAATTTTAACTTGGATCTTTTTGTTATGTTTTTTATAGGGAAATTTGTGAGTTTTTTAACATTGAAGTTTTGTTATGGTCTTTATAGTGAAAATGTTAAGATTTTC
The DNA here is from genome assembly GCA_963859935.3 of Lathyrus sativus. NCBI lineage: Eukaryota > Viridiplantae > Streptophyta > Magnoliopsida > Fabales > Fabaceae > Lathyrus > Lathyrus sativus. The sequence continues at coordinate 326,622,162 of OZ012737.1, read as the reverse complement.
ACCTTGGAACTTTTGTTATGGTCTTTATAGTGAAATTGTTAGGTTTTTTCATATTGAACTTTTGTTATGGTCTTTATAGTGGAATTCGTGAGTTTTTTCACTGTGAACTTTTATTATGTTTTTTATAGTGAAATTTGTGAGTTATTTTAACCTGGAACTTTTGTTATGGTTTTAGAGTGAAATTTGTGAGTATTTTTAACATGGATCTTTTGTTATGCTTTTTATAGTGAAATTGGTGAGTTTTTTAAAATTCAACTTTTGTTATGGTTTTTATAGTGAACTTTTTGACTATTTTAACTCGAAAATTTTGTATTGGTCGTTATAGTGAAATTGGTGTGTTTTTTAACTTGGAACTTTTATTATTGTTTTTAAACGGACATTCATGATTTTTTAACTTTGAACTTTTATTTTTGTTTTTGTAGTGAAAAGTGTGTGTTTTTTAACTTATACATTTGTTATGGTGTTTATAGTAAAATTTGTAAGGTTTTTAACATGAAACTTTTGTCATGGTATTTATAGTGAATTAGGTGAGTTTTTTAACATGGAACTTTTCATAAAAACGTCATGTGAAATTGGACACTTTTCTGACTTTGAACTTTTGTTATGGTCTTGATAGGGAAATTTGAGAGTTTTTTAACCTGGAACTTTAGTTATGGTGTTTATAGTGAAATTGGTATGTTTTTTCACATTTAACTTTTGTTATGGTCTTTATAATGAAATTTGTGAGTTTTTTTTAACCTGGAACTTTTTTTATGGTTTTAGAGTGAAATTTGTGAGTATTTTTAACTTGGATCTTTTGTTATGCTTTTTATAGTGAAATTTGTAAGTTTTTTAACGTTGAAGTTTTGTTATGGTCTTTATAGTGAAAATGGTAAGTTTTTCACCTTGAAACTTTTGTTATGGTCTTTATAGTGAAATTTATTAGGTTTTTTCATATTAAACTTTTGTTATGGTCTTTATTGTGAAATTCGTGAGTTTTTTCACTTGGAACTTTTATTATGTTTTTTATAGTGAAATTTGTGAGTTTTGTTTTAACCTGGAACTTTTGTTATGGTTTTAGAGTGAAATTTGTGAGTATTTTTAACTTGGATCTTTTGTTATGCTTTTTAAAGTGAAATTTGTGAGTTATTTTAACATTGAAGTTTTGTTATGGTCTTTATAGTGAAAATTGTAAGTTTTTCACCTTGGAACTTTTGTTATGGTCTTTATAGTGAAATTGTTAGCTTTTTTAATATAGAACTTTTACTGTGGTCTTTATAGTGAAATTCGTGAGTTTTTTCACTTGGAAATTTTATTATGCTTTTTATAGTGAAATTTGTGAGTTTTTGAACCTGAAACTTTTGTTATGGTTTTAGAGTGAAATTTGTGAGTAATTTTAACTTGGATCTTTTGTTATGCTTTTTATAGTGAAATTTGTGAGTATTTTAACGTTGAAGTTTTATTATGGTCTTTATAGCGAAAATGGTAAGTTTTTCACCTTGGAACTTTTGTTATGGTCTTTATAGTGAAATTGTTAGGTTTTTTCATATTGAACATTTGTTATGGTCTTTATTGTGAAATTCGTGAGTTTTTGCACTTGGAACTTTTATTATGTTTTTTATAGTGAAATTTGTGAGTTTTTTTATCCTGGAACTTTTGTTATGGTTTTAGAGTGAAATTTGTGAGTATTTTTAACGTGGATCTTTTGTTATGCTTTTTATAGTGAAATTGGTGAGTTTTTTAACTTTAAACTTTTGTTATGCTTTTTATAGTGAAATTTTTGACTTTTTTAACTCGAAAATTTTGTATTGGTCTTTATAGTGAAATTGGTGTGTTTTTTAACTTGGAAGTTTTATTATTGTTTTTAAAGGGAGATTCATGATTTTTTAACTTTGTACTTTTATTTTGGTTTTTGTAGTCATATGTGTGTGTTTTTTAACTTATACATTTGTTATGGTGTTTATAGTGAAATTTGTGAGGTTTTTAACATGAAACTTTTGTCATGGTATTTATAGTGAATTAGGTGAGTTTTTTAACATGGAATTTTTATATAAACTTCATGTGAAATTGGTGATTTTCTGACTTTGAACTTTTGTTATGGTCTTGATAGAGAAATTTGTGTGTTTTTTAACATGGAACTTTTGTTATGGTGTTTATAGTGAAATTAGTAAGTTTTTTCGCATTTAACTTTTGTTATGGTGTTTATAGTGAAATTTGTAAGTTTTTTTTTAACCTGGAACTTTTGGTATTATTTTAGAGTGAAATTTGTGAGTATTTTTAACTTGGTTCTTTTGTTATGCTTTTTATAGTGAATTTTGTGAATTTTTTAACATTGAAGTTTTGTTATGGTCTTTATAGTGAAAATGTTAAGATTTTCACCTTGGAACTTTTGTTATGGTCTTTATAGTGAAATTGTTAGGTTTTTTCATATTGAACTTTTGTTATGGTCTTTATAGTGGAATTCGTGAGTTTTTTCACTGTGAACTTTTATTATGTTTTTATAGTGAAATTTGTGAGTTTTTTTAACCTGGAACTTTTGCTATCGTTTTAGAGTGAAATTTGTGAGTATTTTTAACATGGATCTTTTGTTATGCTTTTTATAGTGAAATTTGTGAGTTTTTTTAACATTGAAGTTTTGTTATGGTCTTTATAGTGAAAATTGTATGTTTTTCACCTTGGAACTTTTATTATGGTCTTTATAGTGATATTGTTAGGTTTTTTCATATTGAAATTTTGCTATGGTCTTTATAGTGAAATTCGTGAGTTTTTTCACTTGGAAATTTTATTATGTTTTTTATAGTGAAATTTGTGAGGTGTTTAACCTGAAAATATTGTTATAGTTTTAGAGTGAAATTATTGAGTAATTTTAACTTGGATCTTTTTGTTATGTTTTTTATAGGGAAATTTGTGAGTTTTTTAACATTGAAGTTTTGTTATGGTCTTTATAGTGAAAATGTTAAGATTTTCACCTTGGAACTTTTGTTATGGTCTTTATAGTGAAATTGTTAGGTTTTTTCATATTGAACTTTTGTTATGGTCTTTATAGTGGAATTCGTGAGTTTTTTCACTGTGAACTTTTATTATGTTTTTTATAGTGAAATTTGTGAGTTATTTTAACCTGGAACTTTTGTTATGGTTTTAGAGTGAAATTTGTGAGTATTTTTAACATGGATCTTTTGTTATGCTTTTTATAGTGAAATTGGTGAGTTTTTTAAATTTCAACTTTTGTTATGGTTTTTATAGTGAACTTTTTGACTATTTTAACTCGAAAATTTTGTATTGGTCGTTATAGTGAAATTGGTGTGTTTTTTAACTTGGAACTTTTATTATTGTTTTTAAACGGACATTCATGATTTTTTAACTTTGAACTTTTATTTTGGTTTTTGTAGTGAAAAGTGTGTGTTTTTTAACTTATACATTTGTTATGGTGTTTATAGTAAAATTTGTAAGGTTTTTAACATGAAACTTTTGTCATGGTATTTATAGTGAATTAGGTGAGTTTTTTAACATGGAACTTTTCATAAAAACGTCATGTGAAATTGGACACTTTTTTGACTTTGAACTTTTGTTATGGTCTTGATAGGGAAATTTGTGAGTTTTTTAACCTGGAACTTTTGTTATGGTGTTTATAGTGAAATTGGTATGTTTTTTCACATTTAACTTTTGTTATGGTCTTTATAATGAAATTTGTGAGTTTTTTTTAACCTGGAACTTTTTTTATGGTTTTAGAGTGAAATTTGTGAGTATTTTTAACTTGGATCTTTTGTTATGCTTTTTATAGTGAAATTTGTAAGTTTTTTAACGTTGAAGTTTTGTTATGGTCTTTATAGTGAAAATGGTAAGTTTTTCACCTTGGAACTTTTGTTATGGTCTTTATAGTGAAATTTATTAGGTTTTTTCATATTAAACTTTTGTTATGGTCTTTATTGTGAAATTCGTGAGTTTTTTCACTTGGAACTTTTATTATGTTTTTTATAGTGAAATTTGTGAGTTTTGTTTTAACCTGGAACTTTTGTTATGGTTTTAGAGTGAAATTTGTGAGTATTTTTAACTTGGATCTTTTGTTATGCTTTTTAAAGTGAAATTTGTGAGTTATTTTAACATTGAAGTTTTGTTATGGTCTTTATAGTGAAAATTGTAAGTTTTTCACCTTGGAACTTTTGTTATGGTCTTTATAGTGAAATTGTTAGCTTTTTTAATATTGAACTTTTGCTATGGTCTTTATAGTGAAATTCGTGAGTTTTTTCACTTGGAAATTTTATTATGCTTTTTATAGTGAAATTTGTGAGTTTTTTAACCTGAAACTTTTGTTATGGTTTTAGAGTGAAATTTGTGAGTAATTTTAACTTGGATCTTTTGTTATGCTTTTTATAGAGAAATTTGTGAGTTTTTTAACGTTGAAGTTTTGTTATGGTCTTTATAGCGAAAATGGTAAGTTTTTCACCTTGGAACTTTTGTTATGGTCTTTATAGTGAAATTGTTAGGTTTTTTCATATTGAACATTTGTTATGGTCTTTATTGTGAAATTCGTGAGTTTTTGCACTTGGAACTTTTATTATGTTTTTTATAGTGAAATTTGTGAGTTTTTTTATCCTGGAACTTTTGTTATGGTTTTAGAGTGAAATTTGTGAGTATTTTTAACGTGGATCTTTTGTTATGCTTTTTATAGTGAAATTGGTGAGTTTTTTAACTTTCAACTTTTGTTATGCTTTTTATAGTGAAATTTTTGACTTTTTTAACTCGAAAATTTTGTATTGGTCTTTATAGAGAAATTGGTGTGTTTTTTAACTTGGAAGTTTTATTATTGTTTTTAAAGGGAGATTCATGATTTTTTAACTTTGTACTTTTATTTTGGTTTTTGTAGTCAAATGTGTGTGTTTTTTAACTTATACATTTGTTATGGTGTTTATAGTGAAATTTGTGAGGTTTTTAACATGAAACTTTTGTCATGGTATTTATAGTGAATTAGGTGAGTTTTTTAACATGGAATTTTTATATAAACTTCATGTGAAATTGGTGATTTTCTGACTTTGAACTTTTGTTATGGTCTTGATAGAGAAATTTGTGTGTTTTTTAACATGGAACTTTTGTTATGGTGTTTATAGTGAAATTAGTAAGTTTTTTCGCATTTAACTTTTGTTATGGTGTTTATAGTGAAATTTGTGAGTTTTTTTTTAACCTGGAACTTTTGGTATTATTTTAGAGATAAATTTGTGAGTAATTTTAACTTGGATCTTTTGTTATGTTTTTTATAGTGAAATTTGTGAGTTTTTTAACATTGAAGTTTTGTTATGGTCTTTATAGTGAAAATGTTAAGATTTTCACCTTGGAACTTTTGTTATGGTCTTTATAGTGAAATTGTTAGGTTTTTTCATATTGAACTTTTGTTATGGTCTTTATAGTGGAATTCGTGAGTTTTTTCACTGTGAACTTTTATTATGTTTTTTATAGTGAAATTTGTGAGTTTTTTTAACCTGGAACTTTTGCTATCGTTTTAGAGTGAAATTTGTGAGTATTTTTAACATGGATCTTTTGTTATGCTTTTTATAGTGAAATTTGTGAGTTTTTTTAACATTGAAGTTTTGTTATGGTCTTTATAGTGAAAATTGTATGTTTTTCACCTTGGAACTTTTATTATGGTCTTTATAGTGATATTGTTAGGTTTTTTCATATTGAAATTTTGTTATGGTCTTTATAGTGAAATTCGTGAGTTTTTTCACTTGGAAATTTTATTATGTTTTTTATAGTGAAATTTGTGAGGTGTTTAACCTGAAAATATTGTTATAGTTTTAGAGTGAAATTATTGAGTAATTTTAACTTGGATCTTTTTGTTATGTTTTTTATAGGGAAATTTGTGAGTTTTTTAACATTGAAGTTTTGTTATGGTCTTAATAGTGAAAATGTTAAGATTTTCACCTTGGAACTTTTGTTATGGTCTTTATAGTGAAATTGTTAGGTTTTTTCATATTGAACTTTTGTTATGGTCTTTATAGTGGAATTCGTGAGTTTTTTCACTGTGAACTTTTATTATGTTTTTTATAGTGAAATTTGTGAGTTATTTTAACCTGGAACTTTTGTCATGGTTTTAGAGTGAAATTTGTGAGTATTTTTAACATGGATCTTTTGTTATGCTTTTTATAGTGAAATTGGTGAGTTTTTTAAATTTCAACTTTTGTTATGGTTTTTATAGTGAACTTTTTGACTATTTTAACTCGAAAATTTTGTATTGGTCGTTATAGTGAAATTGGTGTGTTTTTTAACTTGGAACTTTTATTATTGTTTTTAAACGGACATTCATGATTTTTTCACTTTGAACTTTTATTTTGGTTTTTGTAGTGAAAAGTGTGTGTTTTTTAACTTATACATTTGTTATGGTGTTTATAGTAAAATTTGTAAGGTTTTTAACATGAAACTTTTGTCATGGTATTTATAGTGAATTAGGTGAGTTTTTTAACATGGAACTTTTCATAAAAACGTCATGTGAAATTGGACACTTTTCTGACTTTGAACTTTTGTTATGGTCTTGATAGGGAAATTTGTGAGTTTTTTAACCTGGAACTTTTGTTATGGTGTTTATAGTGAAATTGGTATGTTTTTTCACATTTAACTTTTGTTATGGTCTTTATAATGAAATTTGTGAGTTTTTTTTAACCTGGAACTTTTTTTATGGTTTTAGAGTGAAATTTGTGAGTATTTTTAACTTGGATCTTTTGTTATGCTTTTTATAGTGAAATTTGTAAGTTTTTTAACGTTGAAGTTTTGTTATGGTCTTTATAGTGAAAATGGTAAGTTTTTCACCTTGGAACTTTTGTTATGGTCTTTATAGTGAAATTTATTAGGTTTTTTCATATTAAACTTTTGTTATGGTCTTTATTGTGAAATTCGTGAGTTTTTTCACTTGGAAATTTTATTATGTTTTTTATAGTGAAATTTGTGAGTTTTGTTTTAACCTGGAACTTTTGTTATGGTTTTAGAGTGAAATTTGTGAGTATTTTTAACTTGGATCTTTTGTTATGCTTTTTAAAGTGAAATTTGTGAGTTATTTTAACATTGAAGTTTTGTTATGGTCTTTATAGTGAAAATTGTAAGTTTTTCACCTTGGAACTTTTGTTATGGTCTTTATAGTGAAATTGTTAGCTTTTTTAATACTGAAATTTTGCTATGGTCTTTATAGTGAAATTCGTGAGTTTTTTCACTTGGAAATTTTATTATGCTTTTTATAGTGAAATTTGTGAGTTTTTTTTATCCTGGATCTTTTGTTATGGTTTTAGAGTGAAATTTGTGAGTATTTTTAGTGTGGATCTTTTGTTATGCTTTTTATAGTGAAATTGGTGAGTTTTTTAACATTCAACTTTTGTTATGGTTTTTATAGTGAAATTTTTGACTTTTTTAACTCGAAAATTTTGTATTGGTCTTTATAGTGAAATTGGTGTGTTTTTTAACTTGGAACTTTTATTATTGTTTTTAAAGGGAGATTCATGATTTTTTAACTTTGAACTTTTATTTTGGTTTTTGTAGTGAAATGTGTGTGTTTTTTAACTTATACATTTGTTATGGTGTTTATAGTGAAATTTGTGAGGTTTTTAACATGAAACTTTTGTCATGGTATTTATAGCGAATTAGGTGAGTTTTTTAACATGGAATTTTTATATAAACTTCATGTGAAATTGGAGATTTTTCTGACTTTGAACTTTTGTTATGGTCTGGATAGAGAAATTTGTGTGTTTTTTAACATGGAACTTTTGTTATGGTGTTTATAGTGAAATTAGTAAGGTTTTTCACATTTAACTTTTGTTATGGTCTTTATAGTGAAATTTGTGAGTTTTTTTTAACCTGGAACTTTTTGTATTATTTTAGAGTGAAATTTGTGAGTATTTTTAACTTGGTTCTTTTGTTATGCTTTTTATAGTGAAATTTGTGAATATTTTAACATTGAAGTTTTGTTATGGTCTTTATAATGAAAATGGTAAGTTTTGTTATGGTCTTTATAGTGAAATTGTTAGGTTTTTTCATATTGAACTTTTGTTATGGTCTTTATAGTGAAATTAATGATTTTTTCACTTGGAACCCTTATTATGTTTTTAATAGTGAAATTTGTGAGTTTTTTTAACCTGGAACTTTTGCTATCGTTTTAGAGTGAAATTTGTGAGTATTTTTAACATGGATCTTTTGTTATGCTTTTTATAGTGAAATTTGTGAGTTTTTTTAACATTGAAGTTTTGTTATGGTCTTTATAGTGAAAATTGTATGTTTTTCACCTTGGAACTTTTATTATGGTCTTTATAGTGATATTGTTAGGTTTTTTCATATTGAAATTTTGCTATGGTCTTTATAGTGAAATTCGTGAGTTTTTTCACTTGGAAATTTTATTATGTTTTTTATAGTGAAATTTGTGAGGTGTTTAACCTGAAAATATTGTTATAGTTTTAGAGTGAAATTATTGAGTAATTTTAACTTGGATCTTTTTGTTATGTTTTTTATAGGGAAATTTGTGAGTTTTTTAACATTGAAGTTTTGTTATGGTCTTTATAGTGAAAATGTTAAGATTTTCACCTTGGAACTTTTGTTATGGTCTTTATAGTGAAATTGTTAGGTTTTTTCATATTGAACTTTTGTTATGGTCTTTATAGTGGAATTCGTGAGTTTTTTCACTATGAACTTTTATTATGTTTTTTATAGTGAAATTTGTGAGTTATTTTAACCTGGAACTTTTGTCATGGTTTTAGAGTGAAATTTGTGAGTATTTTTAACATGGATCTTTTGTTATGCTTTTTATAGTGAAATTGGTGAGTTTTTTAAATTTCAACTTTTGTTATGGTTTTTATAGTGAACTTTTTGACTATTTTAACTTGAAAATTTTGTATTGGTCGTTATAGTGAAATTGGTGTGTTTTTTAACTTGGAACTTTTATTATTGTTTTTAAACGGACATTCATGATTTTTTCACTTTGAACTTTTATTTTGGTTTTTGTAGTGAAAAGTGTGTGTTTTTTAACTTATACATTTGTTATGGTGTTTATAGTAAAATTTGTAAGGTTTTTAACATGAAACTTTTGTCATGGTATTTATAGTGAATTAGGTGAGTTTTTTAACATGGAACTTTTCATAAAAACGTCATGTGAAATTGGACACTTTTCTGACTTTGAACTTTTGTTATGGTCTTGATAGGGAAATTTGTGAGTTTTTTAACCTGGAACTTTTGTTATGGTGTTTATAGTGAAATTGGTATGTTTTTTCACATTTAACTTTTGTTATGGTCTTTATAATGAAATTTGTGAGTTTTTTTTAACCTGGAACTTTTTTTATGGTTTTAGAGTGAAATTTGTGAGTATTTTTAACTTGGATCTTTTGTTATGCTTTTTATAGTGAAATTTGTAAGTTTTTTAACGTTGAAGTTTTGTTATGGTCTTTATAGTGAAAATGGTAAGTTTTTCACCTTGGAACTTTTGTTATGGTCTTTATAGTGAAATTTATTAGGTTTTTTCATATTAAACTTTTGTTATGGTCTTTATTGTGAAATTCGTGAGTTTTCTCACTTGGAACTTTTATTATGTTTTTTATAGTGAAATTTGTGAGTTTTGTTTTAACCTGGAACTTTTGTTATGGTTTTAGAGTGAAATTTGTGAGTATTTTTAACTTGGATCTTTTGTTATGCTTTTTAAAGTGAAATTTGTGAGTTATTTTAACATTGAAGTTTTGTTATGGTCTTTATAGTGAAAATTGTAAGTTTTTCACCTTGGAACTTTTGTTATGGTCTTTATAGTGAAATTGTTAGCTTTTTTAATACTGAACTTTTGCTATGGTCTTTATAGTGAAATTCGTGAGTTTTTTCACTTGGAAATTTTATTATGCTTTTTATAGTGAAATTTGTGAGTTTTTCTTATCCTGGATCTTTTGTTATGGTTTTAGAGTGAAATTTGTGAGTATTTTTAGTGTGGATCTTTTGTTATGCTTTTTATAGTGAAATTGGTGAGTTTTTTAACTTTCAACTTTTGTTATGGTTTTTATAGTGAAATTTTTGACTTTTTTAACTCGAAAATTTTGTATTGGTCTTTATAGTGAAATTGGTGTGTTTTTTAACTTGGAACTTTTATTATTGTTTTTAAAGGGAGATTCATGATTTTTTAACTTTGAACTTTTATTTTGGTTTTTGTAGTGAAATGTGTGTGTTTTTTAACTTATACATTTGTTATGGTGTTTATAGTGAAATTTGTGAGGTTTTTAACATGAAACTTTTGTCATGGTATTTATAGTGAATTAGGTGAGTTTTTTAACATGGAATTTTTATATAAACTTCATGTGAAATTGGAGATTTTTCTGACTTTGAACTTTTGTTATGGTCTGGATAGGGAAATTTGTGTGTTTTTTAACATGGAACTTTTGTTATGGTGTTTATAGTGAAATTAGTAAGGTTTTTCACATTTAACTTTTGTTATGGTCTTTATAGTGTAATTTGTGAGTTTTTTTTAACCTGGAACTTTTTGTATTATTTTAGAGTGAAATTTGTGAGTATTTTTCACTTGGTTCTTTTGTTATGCTTTTTATAGTGAAATTTGTGAATAATTTAACATTGAAGTTTTGTTATGGTCTTTATAATGAAAATGGTAAGTTTTGTTATGGTCTTTATAGTGAAATTGTTAGGTTTTTTCATATTGAACTTTTGTTATGGTCTTTATAGTGAAATTAATGATTTTTTCACTTGGAACCCTTATTATGTTTTTAATAGTGAAATTTGTGAGTTTTTTTTAACCTGGAACTTTTGTTATGGTTTTAGAGGTAAATTTGTGAGTATTTTTAACTTGGATCTTTTGTTATGCTTTTTAAAGTGAAATTTGTGAGTTTTTTTAACATTGAAGATTTGTTATGGTCTTTATAGTGAAAATTGTAAGTTTTTCACCTTGGAACTTTTATTATGGTCTTTATAGTGATATTGTTAGGTTTTTTCATATTGAAATTTTGCTATGGTCTTTATAGTGAAATTCGTGAGTTTTTTCACTTGGAAATTTTATTATGTTTTTTATAGTGAAATTTGTGAGGTGTTTAACCTGAAAATATTGTTATAGTTTTAGAGTGAAATTTGTGAGTAATTTTAACTTGGATCTTTTTGTTTAAGTTTTTTATAGTGAAATTTGTGAGTTTTTTAACATTGAAGTTTTGTTATGGTCTTTATAGTGAAAATGTTAAGATTTTCACCTTGGAACTTTTGTTATGGTCTTTATAGTGAAATTGTTAGGTTTTTTCATATTGAACTTATGTTATGGTCTTTATAGTGGAATTCGTGAGTTTTTTCACTGTGAACTTTTATTATGTTTTTTATAGTGAAATTTGTGACTTTTTTTATCCTGGAACTTTTGTTATGGTTTTAGAGTGAAATTTGTGAGTATTTTTGACATGGATCTTTTGTTATGCTTTTTATAGTGAAATTGGTGAGGTTTTTAACTTTCAACTTTTGTAATGGTTTTTATAGTGAAATTTTTGACTTTTTTAACTCGAAAATTTTGTATTGGTCCTTATAGTGAAATTGGTGTCTTTTTTAACTTGGAACTTTTATTGTTGTTTTTAAACGGACATTCATGATTTTTAAACTTTGAACTTTTATTTTGGTTTTTGTAGTGAAATGTGTGTGTTTTTTAACTTATACATTTGTTATGGTGTTTATAGTAAAATTTGTAAGGTTTTTAACATGAAACTTTTGTCATGGTATTTATAGTGAATTAGGTGAGTTTTTTAACATGGAATTTTTATATAAACTTCATGTGAAATTGGAGATTTTTCTGACTTTGAACTTTCATTATGGTCTGGATAGAGAAATTTGTGTGTTTTTTAACATGGAACTTTTGTTATGGTGTTTATAGTGAAATTAGTAAGGTTTTTCACATTTAACTTTTGTTATGGTCTTTATAGTGAAATTTGTGAGTTTTTTTTAACCTGGAACTTTTTGTATTATTTTAGAGTGAAATTTGTGAGTATTTTTAACTTGGTTCTTTTGATATGCTTTTTATAGTGAAATTTGTGAATATTTTAACATTGAAGTTTTGTTATGGTCTTTATAATGAAAATGGTAAGTTTTTCACCTTGGAACTTTTGTTATGGTCTTTATAGTGAAATTGTTAGGTTTTTTCATATTGAACTTTTGTTATGGTCTTTATAGTGAAATTAATGATTTTTTCACTTGGAACCCTTATTATGTTTTTAATAGTGAAATTTGTGAGTTTTTTTTAACCTGGAACTTTTGTTATGGTTTTAGAGGTAAATTTGTGAGTTTTTTTAACTTGGATCTTTTGTTATGCTTTTTAAAGTGAAATTTGTGAGTTTTTTTAACATTGAAATTTTGTTATGGACTTTATAGTGAAAATTGTAAGTTTTTCACCTTGGAACTTTTATTATAGTCTTTATAGTGATATTGTTAGGTTTTTTCATATTGAAATTTTGCTATGGTCTTTATAGTGAAATTCGTGAGTTTTTTCACTTGGAAATTTTATTATGTTTTTTCATAGTGAAATTTGTGAGTTTTTTAACCTGAAACTTTTGTTATGGTTTTAGAGTGAAATTTGTGAATAATTTTAACTTGGATCTTTTGTTATGCTTTTTATAGTGAAATTTGTGAGTTTTTTAACGTTGAAGTTTTGTTATGGTCTTTATAGTGAAAATGGTAAGTTTTTCACCTTGGAAATTTTGTTATGGTCTTTATAGTGAAATTGTTAGGTTTTTTCATATTAAACTTTTGTTATGGTCTTTATAGTGAAATTAATGATTTTTTCACTTGGAACCCTTATTATGTTTTTAATAGTGAAATTTGTGAATTTTTTTTAACCTAGAACTTTTGTTATGGTTTTAGAGGTAAATAAATGAGTATTTTTAACTTGGATCTTTTGTTATGCTTTTTAAAGTGAAATTTGTGTGTTTTTTTAACATTGAAGTTTTGATATGGTCTTTATAGTGAAAATTGTAAGTTTTTCACCTTGGAACTTTTGTTACGGTCTTTATAGTGGAATTGTTAGGTTTTTTCATATTGAACTTTTGCTATGGTCTTTATAGTGAAATTCGTGAGTTTTTTCACTTGGAAATTTTATTATGTTTTTTATAGTGAAATTTGTGAGTTTTTTAACCTGAAACTTTTGTTATGGTTTTAGAGTGAAATTTGTGAGTAATTTTAACTTGGATCTTTTGTTATGCTTTTTATAGTGAAATTTGTGAGTTTTTTAACGTTGAAGTTTTGTTATGGTCTTTATAGTGAAAATGGTAAGTTTTTCACCTTGGAACTTTTGTTATGGTCTTTATAGTGAAATTGTTAGGTTTTTTCATATTGAACATTTGTTATGGTCTTTATTGTGAAATTCATGAGTTTTTGCACTTGCAACTTTTATTATGTTTTTTATAGTGAAATTTGTGAGTTTTTTTTTATCCTGGATCTTTTGTTATGGTTTTAGAGTGAAATTTGTGAGTATTTTTAGTGTGGATCTTTTGTTATGCTTTTTATAGTGGAATTGGTGAGTTTTTTAACTTTCAACTTTTGTTATAGTTTTTATAGTGAAATTTTTGACTTTTTTAACTCGAAAATTTTGTATTGGTCTTTATAGTGAAATTGGTGTGTTTTTTAACTTGGAACTTTTATTATTGTTTTTAAAGGGAGATTCATGATTTTTTAACTTTGAACTTTTATTTTGGTTTTTGTAGTGAAATGTGTGTTTTTTAACTTATACATTTGTTATGGTGTTTATAGTGAAATTTGTGAGGTTTTTAACATGAAACTTTTGTCATGGTATTTATAGTGAATTAGGTGAGTTTTTTAACATGGAATTTTTATATAAACTTCATGTGAAATTGGAGATTTTTCTGACTTTGAACTTTTGTTATGGTCTTGATAGAGAAATTTTTGTGTTTTTTAACATGGAAATTTTGTTATGGTGTTTATAGTGAAATTAGTAAGTTTTTTCACATTTAACTTTTGTTATGGTCTTTATAGTGAAATATGTGAGTTTTTTTTAACCTGGATCTTTTGGTATTATTTTAGAGTGAAATTTGTGAGTATTTTTAACTTGGTTCTTTTGTTATGCTTTTTATAGTGAAATTTGTGAATTTTTTAACATTGAAGTTTTGTTATGGTCTTTATAATGAAAATGGTAAGTTTTTCACCTTGGAACTTTTGTTATGGTCTTTAAAGTGAAATTGTTAGGTTTTTTCATATTGAACTTTTGTTATGGTCTTTATAGTGAAATTAATGATTTTTTCACTTGGAACCCTTATTATGTTTTTAATAGTGAAATTTGTGAATTTTTTTTAACCTGGAACTTTTGTTATGGTTTTAGAGGTAAATTTGTGAGTATTTTTAACTTGGATCTTTTGTTATGCTTTTTAAAGTGAAATTTGTGAGTTTTTTTAACATTGAAGTTTTGTTATGGTCTTTATAGTGAAAATTATAAGTTTTTCACCTTGGAACTTTTGTTACGGTCTTTATAGTGAAATTGTTAGGTTTTTTCATATTGAACTTTTGCTATGGTCTTTATAGTGAAATTCGGGAGTTTTTTCACTTTGAAATTTTATTATGTTTTTTATAGTGAAATTTGTGAGTTTTTTAACCTGAAACTTTTATTATGGTTTTAGAGTGAAATTTGTGAGTAATTTTAACTTGGATCTTTTGTTATGGTTTTGATAGTGAAATTTGTGAGTTTTTTAACATTGAAGTTTTGTTATGGTCTTTATAGTGAAAATGTTAAGTTTTTCACCTTGGAACTTTTGTTATGGTCTTTATAGTGAAATTGTTAGGTTTTTTCATATAGAACTTTTGTTATGGTCTTTATAGTGAAATTCGTGAGTTTTTTCACTGTGAACTTTTATTATGTTTTTTATAGTGAAATTTGTGAGTTTTTTTATCCTGGAACTTTTGTTATGGTTTTAGAGTGAAATTTGTGAGTATTTTTAACTTGGATCTTTTGTTATGGTTTTGATAGTGAAATTTGTGAGTTTTTTAACATTGAAGTTTTGTTATGGTCTTTATAGTGAAAATGTTAAGATTTTCACCTTGGAACTTTTGTTATGGTCTTTATAGTGGAATTCGTGAGTTTTTTCACTGTGAACTTTTATTATGTTTTTTATAGTGAAATTTGTGAGTTTTTTTAACCTGGAACTTTTGTTATGTTTTTAGAGTGAAATTTGTGAGTATTTTTAACAGGGATCTTTTGTTATGCTTTTTATAGTGAAATTGGTAAGTTTTTTAACTTTCAACTTTTGTTATGGTTTTTATAGTGAAATTTTTGACTTTTTTAACTCGAAAATTTTGTATTGGTCTTTATAGTGAAATTGGTGTGATTTTTAACTTGGAACTTTTATTATTGTTTTTAAACGGACATTCATGATTTTTTAACTTTGAACTTTTATTTTGGTTTTTGTAGTGAAATGTGTATGTTTTTTAACTTATACATTTGTTATGGTGTTTATAGTAAAATTTGTAAGGTTTTTAACATGAAACTTTTGTCATGGTATTTATAGTGAATTAGGTGAGTTTTTTAACAAGGAATTTTTATATAAACTTCAGGTGAAATTGGAGATTTTTCTGACTTTGAACTTTTGTTATGGTCTTGATAGGGAAATTTGTGAATTTTTTAACATGGAACTTTTGTTATGGTGTTTATAGTGAAATTGGTACGTTTTTTCACATTTAACTTTTGTTATGGTCTTTATAGTGAAATTTGTGAGTTTTTTTTTAACCTGGAACTTTTGTTATGGTTTTAGAGTGAAATTTGTGAGTATTTTTAACATGGATCTTTTGTTATGCTTTTTAAAGTGAAATTTGTGAGTTATTTTAACATTGAAATTTTGTTATGGTCTTTATAGTGAAAATTGTAAGTTTTTCACATTGGAACTTTTGTTATGGTCTTTATAGTGAAATTGTTAGGTTTTTTAATATTGAACTTTGGCTATGGTCTTTATAGTGAAATTCGTGAGTTTTTTCACTTGGAAATTTTATTATGTTTTTTATAGTGAAATTTGTGAGTTTTTTAACCTGAAACTTTTGTTATGGTTTTAGAGTGAAATTTGTGAATAATTTTAACTTAGATCTTTTGTTATGCTTTTTATAGTGAAATTTGTGAGTTTTTTAACGTTGAAGTTTTGTTATGGTCTTTATAGTGAAAATGGTAAGTTTTTCACCTTGGTACTTTTGGTATGGTCTTTATTGTGAAATTCATGAGTTTTTGCACTTGGAACTTTTATTATGTTTTTTATAGTGAAATTTGTGAGTTTTTTATAGTGAAATTTTTGACTTTTTTAACTCAAAAACTTTGTATTGGTCTTTATAGTGAAATTGGTGTGTTTTTTAACTTGGAGTTTTTATTATTGTTTTTAAAGGGAGATTCATGATTTTTTAACTTTGAACTTTTATTTTGCTTTTTGTAGTGAAATGTGTGTGTTTTTTAACTTATACATTTGTTATGGTGTTTATAGTGAAATTTGTGAGGTTTTTAACATGAAACTTTTGTCATGGTATTTATTATAGTTTTTTAACATGGAATTTGTATATAAACTTCATGTGAAATTGGAGATTTTTCTGACTTTGAACTTTTGTTATGGTCTTGATAGAGAAATTTGTGTGTTTTTTAACATGGAACTTTTGTTATGGTGTGTATAGTGAAATTAGTAAGTTTTTTCACATTTAACTTTTGTTATGGTCTTTATAGTGAAATATGTGAGTTTTTTTTAACCTGGAACTTTTGGTATTATTTTAG
Organism: Lathyrus sativus; assembly: GCA_963859935.3. Classification (NCBI taxonomy): domain Eukaryota; kingdom Viridiplantae; phylum Streptophyta; class Magnoliopsida; order Fabales; family Fabaceae; genus Lathyrus; species Lathyrus sativus. The sequence continues at coordinate 326,605,460 of OZ012737.1, read as the reverse complement.
AGTGAAATTTGTGAGTATTTTTAACTTGGTTCTTTTGTTATGCTTTTTATAGTGAAATTTGTGAATTTTTTAACATTGAAGTTTTGTTATGGTCTTTATAATGAAAATGGTAAGTTTTTCACCTTAGAACTTTTGTTATTGTCTTTAAAGTGAAATTGTTAGGTTTTTTCATATTGAACCTTTGTTATGGTCTTTATAGTGAAATTAATGATTTTTTCACTTGGAACCCTTATTATGTTTTTAATAGTGAAATTTGTGAATTTTTTTTAACCTGGAACTTTTGTTATGGTTTTAGAGGTAAATTTGTGAGTATTTTTAACTTGGATCTTTTGTTATGCTTTTTAAAGTGAAATTTGTGAGTTTTTTTAACATTGAAGTTTTGTTACGGTCTTTATAGTGAAAATTGTAAGTTTTTCGCCTTGGAACTTTTGTTACGGTCTTTATAGTGAAATTGTTAGGTTTTTTCATATTGAACTTTTGTTATGGTCTTTATAGTGAAATTCGTGAGTTTTTTCACTTGGAAATTTTATTATGTTTTTTATAGTGAAATTTGTGAGTTTTTTAACTTGAAACTTTTGTTATGGTTTTAGAGTGAAATTTGTGAGTAATTTTAACTTGGATCTTTTGTTATGTTTTTTTATAGTGAAATTTGTGAGTTTTTTAACATTGAAGTTTTGTTATGGTCTTTATAGTGAAAATGTTAAGATTTTCACCTTGGAACTTTTGTTATGGTCTTTATAGTGAAATTGTTAGGTTTTTTCATATTGAACTTTTGTTATGGTCTTTATAGTGGAATTCGTGAGTTTTTTCACTGTGAACTTTTATTATGTTTTTTATAGTGAAATTTGTGAGTTTTTTTAACCTGGAACTTTTGTTATGGTTTTAGAGTGAAATTTGTGAGTATTTTTAACATGGATCTTTTGTTATGCTTTTTATAGTGAAATTGGTGAGTTTTTTAACTTTCAACTTTTGTTAAGGTTTTTATAGTGAAATTTTTGACTTTTTTAACTCGAAAATTTTGTATTGGTCTTTATAGTGAAATTGGTGTGTTTTTTAACTTGGAACTTTTATTATTGTTTTTAAAGGGAGATTCATGATTTTTTAACTTTGAACTTTTATTTTGCTTTTTGTAGTGAAATGTGTGTGTTTTTTAACTTATACATTTGTTATGGTGTTTATAGTGAAATTTGTGAGGTTTTTAACATGAAACTTTTGTCATGGTGTTTATAGTGAATTAGGTGAATTTTTAAACATGGAATTTTTATATAAACTTCATGTGAAATTGGAGATTTTTCTGACTTTGAACTTTTGTTATGGTCTTGATAGAGAAATTTGTGTGTTTTTTAACATGGAACTTTTGTTATGGTGTTTATAGTGAAATTAGTAAGTTTTTTCACATTTAACTTTTGTTATGGTCTTTATCGTGACATTTGTGAGTTTTTTTAACATGGAACTTTTGTTATTATTTTAGAGTGAAATTTGTGAGTATTTTTAACTTGGTTCTTTTGTTATGCTTTTTATAGTGAAATTTGTGAATTTTTTAACATTGAAGTTTTGTTATGGTCTTTATAATGAAAATGGTAAGTTTTTCATCTTGGAACTTTTGTTATGGTCTTTATAGTGAAATTGTTAGGTTTTTTCATATTGAACTTTTGTTATGGTCTTTATAGTGATATTAATGATTTTTTCACATGGAACTCTTATTATGTTTTTAATAGCGAATTTTGTGAGTTTTTTTTTACCTGGAACTTTTGTTATGGTTTTAGAGTGAAATTTGTGAGTATTTTTAACTTGGATCTTTTGTTATGCTTTTTATAATGAAATTTGTGAGTTTTTTAACGTTGAAGTTTTGTTATGGTCTTTATAGTGAAAATGGTAAGTTTTTCACCTTGGAACTTTTGTTATGGTCTTTATAGTGAAATTGTTAGGTTTTTTTTTATTGAAATTTTGTTATGGTCTTTATAGTGAAATTCGTGAGTTTTTTCACTTGGAACTTTTATTATGTTTTTTATAGTGAAATTTGTGAGTTTTTTTTTATCGTGGAACTTTTGTTATGGTTTTAGAGTGAAATTTGTTAGTATTTTTAACGTGGATCTTTTGTTATGCTTTTTATAGCGAAATTGGTGAGTTTTTTAACTTTCAACTTTTGTTATGGTTTTTATAGTGAAGTTTTTGACTTTTTTAACTCGAAAATTTTGTATTGGTCGTTATAGTGAAATTGGTGTGTTTTTTTAACTTGGAACTTTTATTATTGTTTTTAAAGGGAGATTCATGATTTTTTAACTTTGAACTTTTATTTTGGTTTTTGTAGTGAAATGTGTGTGTTTTTTAACTAATACATTTGTTATGGTGTTTATAGTGAAATTTGTGAGGTTTTTAACATGAAACTTTTGTCATGGTATTTATTGTGAACTAGGTGAGTTTTTTAACAAGGAATTTTTATATAAACTTTAGGTGAAATTGGAGATTTTTCTGACTTTGAACTTTTGTTATGGTCTTGATAGGGAAATTTGTGAGTTTTTTAACATGGAACTTTTGTTATGGTGTTTATAGTGAAATTGGTACGTTTTTTCACATTTAACTTTTGTTATGGTCTTTATAGTGAAATTTGTGAGTTTTTTTTTTAACCTGGAACTTTTGTTATGGTTTTAGAGTGAAATTTGTGAGTATTTTTAACTTGGATCTTTTGTTATGCTTTTTGAAGTGAAATTTGTGAGTTATTTTAACATTAAAATTTTGTTATGGTCTTTATAGTGAAAATTGTAAGTGTTTCACCTTGGAACTTTTGTTATGGTCTTTATAGTTAAATTGTTATGTTTTTTAATATTGAACTTTTGCTATGGTCTTTATAGTTAAATTCGTGAGTTTTTTCACTTGGAAATTTTATTATGTTTTTTATAGTGAAATTTGTGAGTTTTTTTAACCTGAAACTTTTGTTATGGTTTTAGAGTGAAATTTGTGAGTAATTTTAACTTGGATCTTTTGTTATGCTTTTTATAGTGAAATTTGTGAGTTTTTTAACGTTGAAGTTTTGTTATGGTCTTTATAGTGAAAATGGTAAGTTTTTCACCTTGGAACTTTTGTTATGGTCTTTATAGTGAAATTGTTAGGTTTTTTCATATTGAACATTTGTTATGGTCTTTATTGTGAAATTCGTGAGTTTTTGCACTTGGAACTTTTATTATGTTTTTTATAGTGAAATTTGTGAGTTTTTTTTATCGTGGAACTTTTGTTATGGTTTTAGAGTGAAATTTGTGAGTATTTTTAACGTGGATCTTTTGTTATGCTTTTTATAGTGAAATTGGTGAGTTTTTTAACTTTCAACTTTTGTTATGGTTTTTATAGTGAAATTTTTGACTTTTTTAACTCGAAAATTTTGTATTGGTCTTTATAGTGAAATTGGTGTGTTTTTTAACTTGGAACTTCTATTATTGTTTTTAAAGGGAGATTCATGATTTTTTAACTTTGAACTTTTATTTTGCTTTTTGTAGTGAAATGTGTGTGTTTTTTAACTTATACATTTGTTATGGTGTTTATAGTGAAATTTGTGAGGTTTTTAACATGAAACTTTTGTCATGGTGTTTATAGTGAACTAGGTGAGTTTTTTAACAAGGAATTTTTATATAAACTTCAAGTGAAATTGGAGATTTTTCTGACTTTGAACTTTTGTTATGGTCTTGATAGGGAAATTTGTGAGTTTTTTAACATGGAACTTTTGTTATGGTGTTTATAGTGAAATTGGTACGTTTTTTCACATTTAACTTTTGTTATGGTCTTTATAATTAAATTTGTGAGTTTTTTTTAACTTGGAACTTTTGATATGGTTTTAGAGTTAAATTTGTGAGTATTTTTAACTTGGATCTTTTGTTATGCTTTTTAAAGTGAAATTTGTGAGTTATTTTAACATTGAAATTTTGTTATGGTCTTTATAATAAAAATTGTAAGTTTTTCACCTTGGAACTTTTGTTATGGTCTTTATAGTGAAATTGTTAGGTTTTTAAATATTGAACTTTTGCTATGGTCTTTATAGTGAAATTCGTGAGTTTTTTCACTTGGAGATTTTATTATGTTTTTTATAGTGAAATTTGTGAGTTTTTTTAACCTGAAACTTTTGTTATGGTTTTAGAGTGAAATTTGTGAGTAATTTTAACTTGGATCTTTTGTTATGCTTTTTATAGTGAAATTTGTGAGTTTTTTAACGTTGAAGTTTTGTTATTGTCTTTATAGTGAAAATGGTAAGTTTTTCACCTTGGAACTTTTGTTATGGTCTTTATAGTGAAATTGTTAGGTTTTTTCATATTGAAATTTTGTTATGGTCTTTATAGTGAAATTCGTGAGTTTTTTCACTTGGAACTTTTATTATGTTTTTTATAGTGAAATTTGTGAGTTTTTTTTTATCGTGGAACTTTTGTTATGGTTTTAGAGTGAAATTTGTGAGTATTTTTAACGTTGATCTTTTGTTATGCTTTTTATAGTGAAATTGGTGAGTTTTTTAACTTTCAACTTTTGTTATGGTTTTTATAGTGAAGTTTTTGACTTTTTTAACTCGAAAATTTTGTATTGGTCTTTATAGTGAAATTGGTGTGTTTTTTTAAATTGGAACTTTTATTATTGTTTTTAAAGGGAGATTCATGATTTTTTAACTTTGAACTTTTATTTTGGTTTTTGTAGTGAAATGAGTGTGTTTTTTAACTTATACATTTGTTATGGTGGTTATAGTGAAATTTGTGAGGTTTTTAACATGAAACTTTTGTCATGGTATTTATAGTGAAACTTTTGTCATGGTTTTTAAGATGGAATTTTTATATAAACTTCATGTGAAATTGGAGATTTTTCTGACTTTGAACTTTTGTTATGGTCTTGATTGAGAAATTTGTGTGTTTTTTAACATGGAACTTTTGTTATGGTGTTTATAGTGAAATTAGTAAGTTTTTTCACATTTAACTTTTGTTATGGTCTTTATAGTGAAATTTGTGAGTTTTTTTAAGCTGGAACTTTTGTTATTATTTTAGAGTGAAATTTGTGAGTATTTTTAACTTGGATCTTTTGTTATGCTTTTTATATTGAAATTTGTGAGTTTTTTAACATTGAAGTTTTGTTATGGTCTTTATAGTGAAAATGGTAAGTTTTTCACCTTGGAACTTTTATTATGGTCTTTATAGTGAAATTGTTAGGTTTTTTCATATTGAACTTTTGTTATGGTCTTTATAGTGAAATTAATGATTTTTTCACTTGGAACCCTTATTATGTTTTTAATAGTGAAATTTGTGAGTTTTTTTTAACCTGGAACTTTTGTTATGGTTTTAGAGGTAAATTTGTGAGTATTTTTAACTTGGATCTTTTGTGATGCTTTTTAAAGTGAAATTTGTGAGTTTTTTTTAACATTGAAGTTTTGTTATGGTCTTTATAGTGAAAATTGTAAGTTTTTCACCTTGGAACTTTTGTTACGGTCTTTATAGTGAAATTAATAGGTTTTTTCATATTGAACTTTTGCTATGGTCTTTATAGTGAAATTCGTGAGTTTTTTCACTTGGAAATTTTATTATGATTTTTATAGTGAAATTTGTGAGTTTTTTAACTTGAAACTTTTGTTATGGTTTTAGAGTGAAATTTGTGAGTAATTTTAACTTGGATCTTTTGTTATGTTTTTTATAGTGAAATTTGTGAGTTTTTTAACATTGAAGTTTTGTTATGGTCTTTATAGTGAAAATGTTAAGATTTTCACCTTGGAACTTTTGTTATGGTCTTTATAGTGAAATTGTTAGGTTTTTTCATAGTGAACTTTTGTTATGGTCTTTATAGTGGAATTTGTGAGTTTTTTATCTGTGAACTTTTATTATGTTTTTTATAGTGAAATTTGTGAGTTTTTTTTAACCTGGAACTTTTGTTATGGTTTTAGAGTGAAATTTGTGAGTATTTTTAACATGGATCTTTTGTTATGCTTTTTATAGTGAAATTGGTGAGTTTTTTAACTTTCAACTTTTGTTATGGTTTTTATAGAGAAATTTTTGACTTTTTTAACTCGAAAATTTTGTATTGGTCTTTATAGTGAAATTGATGTGTTTTTTAACTTGGAACTTTTATTATTGTTTTTAAAGGGAGATTCATGATTTTTTAACTTTGAACTTTTATTTTGCTTTTTGTAGTGAAATGTGTGTGTTTTTTAACTTATACATTTGTTATGGTGTTTATAGTGAAATTTGTGAGGTTTTTAACATGAAACTTTTGTCATGGTGTTTATAGTGAATTAGGTGAGTTTTTTAACATGAAAGTTTTATATAAACTTCATGTGAAATTGGATATTTTTCTGACTTTGAACTTTTGTTATGGTCTTGATAGAGAAATTTGTGTGTTTTTTAACATGGAACTTTTGTTATGGTGTTTATAGTGAAATTAGTAAGTTTTTTCACATTTAACTTTTGTTATGGTCTTTATCGTGAAATTTGTGAGTTTTTTTAACCTGGAACTTTTTTTATTATTTTAGAGTGAAATTTGTGAGTATTTTTAAATTGGTTCTTTTGTTATGCTTTTTATAGTTAAATTTGTGAATTTTTTAACATTGAAGTTTTGTTATGGTCTTTTTAATGAAAATGGTAAGTTTTTCATCTTGGAACTTTTGTTATGGTCTTTATAGTGAAATTGTTAGGTTTTTTCATATTGAACTTTTGTTATGGTATTTATAGTGATATTAATGATTTTATCACTTGGAACTCTTATTATGTTTTTAATAGCGAATTTTGTGAGTTTTTTTTAACCTGGAACTTTTGTTATGGTTTTAGAGTGAAATTTGTGAGTATTTTTAACTTGGATCTTTTGTTATGCTTTTTATAGTGAAACTTGTGAGTTTTTTAAAGTTGAAGTTTTGTTATGGTCTTTATAGTGAAAATGGTAAGTTTTTCACCTTGGAACTTTTGTTATGGTCTTTATAGTGAAATTGTTAGGTTTTTTCATATTGAACTTTTGTTATGGTCTTTATAGTGAAATTAATGATTTTTTCACTTGGAACCCTTATTATGTTTTTAAAAGTGAAATTTGTGAGTTTTTTAACATTGAAGTTTTGTTATGGTCTTTATAGTGAAAATGTTAAGATTTTCACCTTGGAACTTTTGTTATGGTCTTTATAGTGAAATTGTTAGGTTTTTTCATATTGAAATTTTGTTATGGTCTTTATAGTGAAATTCGTGAGTTTTTTCACTTAGAACTTTTATTATGTTTTTATAGTGAAATTTGTGAGTTTTTTTTTATCGTGGAACTTTTGTTATGGTTTTAGAGTGAAAATTGTGAGTATTTTTAATGTGGATCTTTTGTTATGCTTTTTATAGTGAAATTTGTGAGTTTTTTAAACCTGAAACTTTTGTTTTGGTTTTAGAGTGAAATTTGTGAGTAATTTTAACTTGGATCTTTTGTTATGCTTTTTATAGTGAAATTTGTGAGTTTTTTAACGTTGAAGTTTTGTTATGGTCTTTATAGTGAAAATGGTAAGTTTTTCACCTTGGAACTTTTGTTATGGTCTTTATAGTGAAATTGTTAGGTTTTTTCATATTGAAATTTTGTTATGGTCTTTATAGTGAAATTCGTGAGTTTTTTCACTTGGAACTTTTATTATGTTTTTTATAGTGAAATTTGTGAGTTTGTTTTTTATCGTGGAACTTTTGTTATGGTTTTAGAGTGAAATTTGTGAGTATTTTTAACGTTGATCTTTTGTTATGATTTTTATAGTGAAATTGGTGAGTTTTTTAACTTTCAACTTTTGTTATGGTTTTTATAGTGAAGTTTTTGACTTTTTTAACTCGAAAATTTTGTATTGGTCTTTATAGTGAAATTGGTGTGTTTTTTTAACTTAGAACTTTTATTATTATTTTTAAAGGGAGATTCATGATTTTCAAACTTTGAACTTTTATTTTGGTTTTTGTAGTGAAATGTGTGTGATTTTTAACTTATACATTTGTTATGGTGGTTATAGTGAAATTTGTGAGGTTTTTAACATGAAACTTTTGTCATGGTATTTATAGTGAAACTTTTGTCATGGTTTTTAAGATGGAATTTTTATATAAACTTCATGTGAAATTGGAGATTTTTCTGACTTTGAACTTTTGTTATGGTCTTGATAGAGAAATTTGTGTGTTTTTTAACATGGAACTTTTGTTATGGTGTTTATAGTGAAATTAGTAAGTTTTTTCACATTTAACTTTTGTTATGGTCTTTATAGTGAAATTTGTGAGTTTTTTTAACCTGGAACTTTTGTTATTATTTTAGAGTGAAATTTGTGAGTATTTTTAACTTGGATCTTTTGTTATGCTTTTTATATTGAAATTTGTGAGTTTTTTAACATTGAAGTTTTGTTATGGTCTTTATAGTGAAAATGGTAAGTTTTTCACCTTGGAACTTTTGTTATGGTCTTTATAGTGAAATTGTTAGGTTTTTTCATATTGAACTTTTGTTATGGTCTTTATAGTGAAATTAATGATTTTTTCACTTGGAACCCTTATTATGTTTTTAATAGTGAAATTTGTGAGTTTTTTTTAACCTGGAACTTTTGTTATGGTTTTAGAGGTAAATTTGTGAGTATTTTTAACTTGGATCTTTTGTTATGCTTTTTAAAGTGAAATTTGTGAGTTTTTTTAACATTGAAGTTTTGTTATGGCCTTTATAGTTAAAATTGTAAGTTTTTCACCTTGGAACTTTTGTTATGGTCTTTATAGTGAAATTGTTAGGTTTTTTCATATTGAACTTTTGCTATGGTCTTTATAGTGAAATTCGTGAGTTTTTTCACTTGGAAATTTTATTATGATTTTTATAGTGAAATTTGTGAGTTTTTTAACTTGAAACTTTTGTTATGGTTTTAGAGTGAAATTTGTGAGTAATTTTAACTTGGATCTTTTGTTATGTTTTTTATAGTGAAATTTGTGAGTTTTTTAACATTGAAGTTTTGTTATGGTCTTTATAGTGAAAATGTTAAGATTTTCACCTTGGAACTTTTGTTATGGTCTTTATAGTGAAATTGTTAGGTTTTTTCATAGTGAACTTTTGTTATGGTCTTTATAGTGGAATTCGTGAGTTTTTTATCTGTGAACTTTTATTATGTTTTTTATAGTGAAATTTGTGAGTTTTTTTAACCTGGAACTTTTGTTATGGTTTTAGAGTGAATTTTGTGAGTATTTTTAACATGGATCTTTTGTTATGCTTTTTATAGTGAAATTGGTGAGTTTTTTAACTTTCAACTTTTGTTATGGTTTTTATAGAGAAATTTTTGACTTTTTTAACTCGAAAATTTTGTATTGGTCTTTATAGTGAAATTGATGTGTTTTTTAACTTGGAACTTTTATTATTGTTTTTAAAGGGAGATTCATGATTTTTTAACTTTGAACTTTTATTTTGCTTTTTGTAGTGAAATGTGTGTGTTTTTTAACTTATACATTTGTTATGGTGTTTATAGTGAAATTTGTGAGGTTTTTAACATGAAACTTTTGTCATTGTGTTTATATTGAATTAGGTGAGTTTTTTAACATGAAAGTTTTATATAAACTTCATGTGAAATTGGATATTTTTCTGACTTTGAACTTTTGTTATGGTCTTGATAGAGAAATTTGTGTGTTTTTTAACATGGAACTTTTGTTATGGTGTTTATAGTGAAATTAGTAAGTTTTTTCACATTTAACTTTTGTTATGGTCTTTATCGTGAAATTTGTGAGTTTTTTTGACCTGGAACTTTTTTTATTATTTTAGAGTGAAATTTGTGAGTATTTTTAAATTGGTTCTTTTGTTATGCTTTTTATAGTGAAATTTGTGAATTTTTTAACATTGAAGTTTTGTTATGGTCTTTATAATGAAAATGGTAAGTTTTTCATCTTGGAACTTTTGTTATGGTCTTTATAGTGAAATTGTTAGGTTTTTTCATATTGAACTTTTGTTATGGTATTTATAGTGATATTAATGATTTTATCACTTGGAACTCTTATTATGTTTTTAATAGCGAATTTTGTGAGTTTTTTTTAACCTGGAACTTTTGTTATGGTTTTAGAGTGAAATTTGTGAGTATTTTTAACTTGGATCTTTTGTTATGCTTTTTATAGTGAAATTTGTGAGTTTTTTAAAGTTGAAGTTTTGTTATGGTCTTTATAGTGAAAATGGTAAGTTTTTCACCTTGGAACTTTTGTTATGGTCTTTATAGTGAAATTGTTAGGTTTTTTCATATTGAAATTTTGTTATGGTCTTTATAGTGAAATTCGTGAGTTTTTTCACTTAGAACTTTTATTATGTTTTTATAGTGAAATTTGTGAGTTTTTTTTTATCGTGGAACTTTTGTTATGGTTTTAGAGTGAAAATTGTGAGTATTTTTAATGTTGATCTTTTGTTATGCTTTTTATAGTGAAATTTGTGAGTTTTTTAAACCTGAAACTTTTGTTTTGGTTTTAGAGTGAAATTTGTGAGTAATTTTAACTTGGATCTTTTGTTATGCTTTTTATAGTGAAATTTGTGAGTTTTTTAACGTTGAAGTTTTGTTATGGTCTTTATAGTGAAAATGGTAAGTTTTTCACCTTGGAACTTTTGTTATGGTCTTTATAGTGAAATTGTTAGGTTTTTTCATATTGAAATTTTGTTATGGTCTTTATAGTGAAATTCGTGAGTTTTTTCACTTGGAACTTTTATTATGTTTTTTATAGTGAAATTTGTGAGTTTTTTTTTTATCGTGGAACTTTTGTTATGGTTTTAGAGTGAAATTTGTGAGTATTTTTAACGTTGATCTTTTGTTATGATTTTTATAGTGAAATTGGTGAGTTTTTTAACTTTCAACTTTTGTTATGGTTTTTATAGTGAAGTTTTTGACTTTTTTAACTCGAAAATTTTGTATTGGTCTTTATAGTGAAATTGGTGTGTTTTTTTAACTTAGAACTTTTATTATTATTTTTAAAGGGAGATTCATGATTTTCAAACTTTGAACTTTTATTTTGGTTTTTGTAGTGAAATGTTAGTGTTTTTTAACTTATACATTTGTTATGGTGGTTATAGTGAAATTTGTGAGGTTTTTAACATGAAACTTTTGTCATGGTATTTATAGTGAAACTTTTGTCATGGTTTTTAAGATGGAATTTTTATATAAACTTCATGTGAAATTGGAGATTTTTCTGACTTTGAACTTTTGTTATGGTCTTGATAGAGAAATTTGTGTGTTTTTTAACATGGAACTTTTGTTATGGTGTTTATAGTGAAATTAGTAAGTTTTTTCACATTTAACTTTTGTTATGGTCTTTATAGTGAAATTTGTGAGTTTTTTTAACCTGGAACTTTTGTTATTATTTTAGAGTGAAATTTGTGAGTATTTTTAACTTGGATCTTTTGTTATGCTTTTTATATTGAAATTTGTGAGTTTTTTAACATTGAAGTTTTGTTATGGTCTTTATAGTGAAAATGGTAAGTTTTTCACCTTGGAACTTTTGTTATGGTCTTTATAGTGAAATTGTTAGGTTTTTTCATATTGAACTTTTGTTATGGTCTTTATAGTGAAATTAATGATTTTTTCACTTGGAACCCTTATTATGTTTTTAATAGTGAAATTTGTGAGTTTTTTTTAACCTGGAACTTTTGTTATGGTTTTAGAGGTAAATTTGTGAGTATTTTTAACTTGGATCTTTTGTTATGCTTTTTAAAGTGAAATTTGTGAGTTTTTTTAACATTGAAGTTTTGTTATGGTCTTTATAGTGAAAATTGTAATTTTTCACCTTGGAACTTTTGTTACGGTCTTTATAGTGAAATTGTTAGGTTTTTTCATATTTAACTTTTGCTATGGTCTTTATAGTGAAATTCGTGAGTTTTTTCACTTGGAAATTTTATTATGTTTTTTATAGTGAAGTTTGTGAGTTTTTTAACTTGAAACTTTTGTTATGGTTTTAGAGTGAAATTTGTGAGTAATTTTAACTTGGATCTTTTGTTATGTTTTTTATAGTGAAATTTGTTAGTTTTTTAACATTGAAGTTTTGTTATGGTCTTTATAGTGAAAATGGTAAGTTTTTCACCTTGGAACTTTTGTTATGGTCTTTATAGTGAAATTGTTAGGTTTTTTCATATTGAACTTTTGTTATGGTCTTTATAGTGAAATTAATGATTTTTTCACTTGGAACCCTTATTATGTTTTTAAAAGTGAAATTTGTGAGTTTTTTTTTTAACCTGGAACTTTTGTTATGGTTTTAGAGGTAAATTTGTGAGTATTTTTAACTTGGATCTTTTGTTATGCTTTTTAAAGTGAAATTTGTGAGTTTTTTTAACATTGAAGTTTTGTTATGGCCTTTATAGTTAAAATTGTAAGTTTTTCACCTTGGAACTTTTGTTACGGTCTTTATAGTGAAATTGTTAGGTTTTTTCATATTGAACTTTTGTTATGGTCTTTATAGTGAAATTCGTGAGTTTTTTCACTTGGAAATTTTATTATGTTTTTTATAGTGAAATTTGTGAGTTTTTTAACTTGAAACTTTTGTTATGGTTTTAGAGTGAAATTTGTGAGTAATTTTAACTTGGATCTTTTGTTATGTTTTTTATAGTGAAATTTGTGAGTTTTTTAACATTGAAGTTTTGTTATGGTCTTTATAGTGAAAATGTTAAGATTTTCACCTTGGAACTTTTGTTATGGTCTTTATAGTGAAATTGTTAGGTTTTTTCATATTGAACTTTTGTTATGGTCTTTATAGTGGTATTCGTGAGTTTTTTCACTGTGAACTTTTATTATGTTTTTTATAGTGAAATTTGTGAGTTTTTTTAACCTGGAACTTTTGTTATGGTTTTAGAGTGAAATTTGTGAGTATTTTTAACATGGATATTTTGTTATGCTTTTTATAGTGAAATTGGTGAGTTTTTTAACTTTCAACTTTTGTTATGGTTTTTATAGTGAAATTTTTGACTTTTTTAACTCGAAAATTTTGTATTGGTCTTTATAGTGAAATTGGTGTGTTTTTTTAAATTGGAACTTTTATTATTGTTTTTAAAGGGAGATTCATGATTTTTTAACTTTGAACTTTTATTTTGGTTTTTGTAGTGAAATGAGTGTGTTTTTTAACTTATACATTTGTTATGGTGGTTATAGTGAAATTTGTGAGGTTTTTAACATGAAACTTTTGTCATGGTATTTATAGTGAAACTTTTGTCATGGTTTTTAAGATGGAATTTTTATATAAACTTCATGTGAAATTGGAGATTTTTCTGACTTTGAACTTTTGTTATGGTCTTGATTGAGAAATTTGTGTGTTTTTTAACATGGAACTTTTGTTATGGTGTTTATAGTGAAATTAGTAAGTTTTTTCACATTTAACTTTTGTTATGGTCTTTATAGTGAAATTTGTGAGTTTTTTTAAGCTGGAACTTTTGTTATTATTTTAGAGTGAAATTTGTGAGTATTTTTAACTTGGATCTTTTGTTATGCTTTTTATATTGAAATTTGTGAGTTTTTTAACATTGAAGTTTTGTTATGGTCTTTATAGTGAAAATGGTAAGTTTTTCACCTTGGAACTTTTATTATGGTCTTTATAGTGAAATTGTTAGGTTTTTTCATATTGAACTTTTGTTATGGTCTTTATAGTGAAATTAATGATTTTTTCACTTGGAACCCTTATTATGTTTTTAATAGTAAAATTTGTGAGTTTTTTTTAACCTGGAACTTTTGTTATGGTTTTAGAGGTAAATTTGTGAGTATTTTTAACTTGGATCTTTTGTGATGCTTTTTAAAGTGAAATTTGTGAGTTTTTTTTAACATTGAAGTTTTGTTATGGTCTTTATAGTGAAAATTGTAAGTTTTTCACCTTGGAACTTTTATTACGGTCTTTATAGTGAAATTAATAGGTTTTTTCATATTGAACTTTTGCTATGGTCTTTATAGTGAAATTCGTGAGTTTTTTCACTTGGAAATTTTATTATGATTTTTATAGTGAAATTTGTGAGTTTTTTAACTTGAAACTTTTGTTATGGTTTTAGAGTGAAATTTGTGAGTAATTTTAACTTGGATCTTTTGTTATGTTTTTTATAGTGAAATTTGTGAGTTTTTTAACATTGAAGTTTTGTTATGGTCTTTATAGTGAAAATGTTAAGATTTTCACCTTGGAACTTTTGTTATGGTCTTTATAGTGAAATTGTTAGGTTTTTTCATATTGAACTTTTGTTATGGTCTTCATAGTGGAATTCGTGAGTTTTTTCACTGTGAACTTTTATTATGTTTTTTATAGTGAAATTTGTGAGTTTTTTTAACCTGGAACTTTTGTTATGGTTTTAGAGTGAAATTTGTGAGTATTTTTAACATGGATATTTTGTTATGCTTTTTATAGTGAAATTGGTGAGTTTTTTAACTTTCAACTTTTGTTATGGTTTTTATAGTGAAATTTTTGACTTTTTTAACTCGAAAATTTTGTATTGGTCTTTATAGTGAAATTGGTGTGTTTTTTTAAATTGGAACTTTTATTATTGTTTTTAAAGGGAGATTCATGATTTTTTAACTTTGAACTTTTATTTTGGTTTTTGTAGTGAAATGAGTGTGTTTTTTAACTTATACATTTGTTATGGTGGTTATAGTGAAATTTGTGAGGTTTTTAACATGAAACTTTTGTCATGGTATTTATAGTGAAACTTTTGTCATGGTTTTTAAGATGGAATTTTTATATAAACTTCATGTGAAATTGGAGATTTTTCTGACTTTGAACTTTTGTTATGGTCTTGATTGAGAAATTTGTGTGTTTTTTAACATGGAACTTTTGTTATGGTGTTTATAGTGAAATTAGTAAGTTTTTTCACATTTAACTTTTGTTATGGTCTTTATAGTGAAATTTGTGAGTTTTTTTAACCTGGAACTTTTGTTATTATTTTAGAGTGAAATTTGTGAGTATTTTTAACTTGGATCTTTTGTTATGCTTTTTATATTGAAATTTGTGAGTTTTTTAACATTGAAGTTTTGTTATGGTCTTTATAGTGAAAATGGTAAGTTTTTCACCTTGGAACTTTTGTTATGGTCTTTATAGTGAAATTGTTAGGTTTTTTCATATTGAACTTTTGTTATGGTCTTTATAGTGAAATTAATGATTTTTTCACTTGGAACCCTTATTATGTTTTTAATAGTGAAATTTGTGAGTTTTTTTTAACCTGGAACTTTTGTTATGGTTTTAGAGGTAAATTTGTGAGTATTTTTAACTTGGATCTTTTGTTATGCTTTTTAAAGTGAAATTTGTGAGTTTTTTTAACATTGAAGTTTTGTTATGGTCTTTATAGTGAAAATTGTAAGTTTTTCACCTTGGAACTTTTGTTACGGTCTTTATAGTGAAATTGTTAGGTTTTTTCATATTTAACTTTTGCTATGGTCTTTATAGTGAAATTCGTGAGTTTTTTCACTTGGAAATTTTATTATGTTTTTTATAGTGAAATTTGTGAGTTTTTTAACTTGAAACTTTTGTTATGGTTTTAGAGTGAAATTTGTGAGTAATTTTAACTTGAATCTTTTGTTATGTTTTTTATAGTGAAATTTGTTAGTTTTTTAACATTGAAGTTTTGTTATGGTCTTTATAGTGAAAATGGTAAGTTTTTCACCTTGGAACTTTTGTTATGGTCTTTATAGTGAAATTGTTAGGTTTTTTCATATTGAACTTTTGTTATGGTCTTTATAGTGAAATTAATGATTTTTTCAATTGGAACCCTTATTATGTTTTTAAAAGTGAAATTTGTGAGTTTTTTTTTAACCTGGAACTTTTGTTATGGTTTTAGAGGTAAATTTGTGAGTATTTTTAACTTGGATCTTTTGTTATGCTTTTTAAAGTGAAATTTGTGAGTTTTTTTAACATTGAAGTTTTGTTATGGCCTTTATAGTTAAAATTGTAAGTTTTTCACCTTGGAACTTTTGTTACGGTCTTTATAGTGAAATTGTTAGGTTTTGTCATATTGAACTTTTGCTATGGTCTTTATAGTGAAATTCGTGAGTTTTTTCACTTGGAAATTTTATTATGTTTTTTATAGTGAAATTTGTGAGTTTTTTAACTTGAAACTTTTGTTATGGTTTTAGAGTGAAATTTGTGAGTAATTTTAACTTGGATCATTTGTTATGCTTTTTATAGTGAAATTTGTGAGTTTTTTAACGTTGAAGTTTTGTTATGGTCTTTATAGTGAAAATGGTAAGTTTTTCACCTTGGAACTTTTGTTATGGTCTTTATAGTGAAATTGTTAGGTTTTTTCATATTGAAATTTTGTTATGGTCTTTATAGTGAAATTCGTGAGTTTTTTCACTTGGAACTTTTATTATGTTTTTTATAGTGAAATTTGTGAGTTTTTTTTTTATCGTGAAACTTTTGTTATGGTTTTAGAGTCAAATTTGTGAGTATTTTTAACGTTGATCTTTTGTTATGCTTTTTATAGTGAAATTGTGAGTTTTTTAACTTTCAACTTTTGTTATGGTTTTTATAGTGAAGTTTTTGACTTTTTTAACTCGAAAATTTTGTATTGGTCTTTATAGTGAAATTGGTGTGTTTTTTTAACTTGGAACTTTTATTATTGTTTTTAAAGGGAGTTTCATGATTTTTTAACTTTGAACTTTTATTTTGCTTTTTGTAGTGAAATGTGTGTGTTTTTTAACTTATACATTTGTTATGGTGTTTATAGTGAAATTTGTGAGGTTTTTAACATGAAACTTTTGTCATGGTGTTTATAGTGAATTAGGTGAGTTTTTTAACATGGAATTTTTATATAAACTTCATGTGAAATTGGAGATTTTTCTGACTTTGAACTTTTGTTATGGTCTTGATAGAGAAATTTGTGTGTTTTTTAACATGGAACTTTTGTTATGGTGTTTATAGTGAAATTAGTAAGTTTTTTCACATTTAACTTTTGTTATGGTCTTTATCGTGAAATTTGTGAGTTTTTTTAACCTGGAACTTTTTTTATTATTTTAGAGTGAAATTTGTGAGTATTTTTAACTTGGTTCTTTTGTTATACTTTTTATAGTGAAATTTGTGAATCTTTTAACATTGAAGTTTTGTTATGGTCTTTATAATGAAAATGGTAAGTTTTTCATCTTGGAACTTTTGTTATGGTCTTTATAGTGAAATTGTTAGGTTTTTTCATATTGAACTTTTGTTATGGTCTTTATAGTGATATTAATGATTTTTTCACTTTGAACTCTTATTATGTTTTTAATAGCGAATTTTGTGAGTTTTTTTTAACCTGGAACTTTTGTTATGGTTTTAGAGTGAAATTTGTGAGTATTTTTAACTTGGATCTTTTGCTATGCTTTTTTTTGTGAAATTTGTGAGTTTTTTAACGTTGAAGTTTTGTTATGGTCTTTATAGTGAAAATGGTAAGTTTTTCACCTTGGAACTTTTGTTATGGTCTTTATAGTGAAATTGTTAGGTTTTTTCATATTGAAATTTTGTTATGGTCTTTATAGTGAAATTCGTGAGTTTTTTCACTTGGAACTTTTATTATGTTTTTTATAGTGAAATTTGTGAGTTTTTTTTATCGTGGAACTTTTGTTATGGTTTTAGAGTGAAATTTGTGAGTATTTTTAACGTGGATCTTTTGTTATGCTTTTTATAGTGAAATTTGTGAGTTTTTTTAACCTGAAACTTTTGTTATGGTTTTAGAGTGAAATTTGTGAGTAATTTTAACTTGGATCTTTTGTTATGCTTTTTATAGTGAAATTTGTGAGTTTTTTAACGTTGAAGTTTTGTTATGGTCTTTATAGTGAAAATGGTAAGTTTTTCACCTTGGAACTTTTGTTATGGTCTTTATAGTGAAATTGTTAGGTTTTTTCATATTGAAATTTTGTTATGGTCTTTATAGTGAAATTCGTGAGTTTTTTCACTTGGAACTTTTATTATGTTTTTTATAGTGAAATTTGTGAGTTTTATTTTTATCGTGAAACTTTTGTTATGGTTTTAGAGTGAAATTTGTGAGTATTTTTAACGTTGATCTTTTGTTATGCTTTTTATAGTGAAATTGGTGAGTTTTTTAACTTTCAACTTTTGTTATGGTTTTTATAGTGAAGTTTTTGACTTTTTTAACTCGAAAATTTTGTATTGGTCTTTATAGTGAAATTGGTGTGTTTTTTTAACTTGGAACTTTTATTATTGTTTTTAAAGGGAGATTCATGATTTTTTAACTTTGAACTTTTATTTTGGTTTTTGTAGTGAAATGTGTGTGTTTTTTAACTTATACATTTGTTATGGTGGTTATAGTGAAATTTGTGAGGTTTTTAACATGAAACTTTTGTCATGGTATTTATAGTGAAACTTTTGTCATGGTTTTTAAGATGGAATTTTTATATAAACTTCATGTGAAATTGGAGATTTTTCTGACTTTGAACTTTTGTTATGGTCTTGATAGAGAAATTTGTGTGTTTTTTAACATGGAACTTTTGTTATCGTGTTTATAGTTAAATTAGTAAGTTTTTTCACATTTAACTTTTGTTATGGTCTTTATAGTGAAATTTGTGAGTTTTTTTAACCTGGAACTTTTGTTATTATTTTAGAGTGAAATTTGTGAGTATTTTTAATTTGGATCTTTTGTTATGCTTTTTATATTGAAATTTGTGAGTTTTTTAACATTGAAGTTTTGTTATGGTCTTTATAGAGAAAATGGTAAGTTTTTCAACTTGGAACTTTTGTTATGGTCTTTATAGTGAAATTGTTAGGTTTTTTCATATTGAACTTTTGTTATGGTCTTTATATTGCAATTAATGATTTTTTCACTTGGAACCCTTATTGTGTTTTTAATAGTGAAATTTGTGAGTTTTTTTTAACCTGGAACTTTTGTTATGGTTTTAGAGGTAAATTTGTGAGTATTTTTAACTTGGATCTTTTGTTATGCTTTTTAAAGTGAAATTTGTGAGTTTTTTTAACATTGAAGTTTTGTTTTGGTCTTTATAGTGAAAATTGTAAGTTTTTTACCTTGGAACTTTTGTTACGGTCTTTATAGTGAAATTGTTAGGTTTTTTCATATTGAACTTTTGCTATGGTCTTTATAGTGAAATTCGTGAGTGTTTTCACTTGGGAATTTTATTATGTTTTTTATAGTGAAATTTGTGAGTTTTTTAACCTGAAACTTTTGTTATGGTTTTAGAGTGAAATTTGTGATTAATTTTAACTTGGATCTTTTGTTATGCTTTTTATAGTGAAATTTTTGAGTTTTTTAACGTTGAAGTTTTGTTATGGTCTTTTAAGTGAAAATGGTAAGTTTTTCACCTTGGAACTTTTGTTATGGTCTTTATAGTGAAATTGTTAGGTTTTTTCATATTGAACTTTTGTTATGGTCTTTATTGTGAAATTCGTGAGTTTTTGCACTTGGAACTTTTATTATGTTTTTTATAGTGAAATTTGTGAGTTTTTTTTATCCTGGAACTTTTGTTATGGTTTTAGAGTGAAATTTGTGAGTATTTTTAACGTGGATCTTTTGTTATGCTTTTTATAGTGAAATTGGTGAGTTTTTTAACTTTCAACTTTTGTTATGGTTTTTATAGTGAAATTTTTGACTTTTTTAACCCGAAAATTTTATATTGGTCTTTATAGTGAAATTGGTGTGTTTTTTAACTTGGAACTTTTATTATTGTTTTTAAAGGGAGATTCATGATTTTTTAACTTTGAACTTTTATTTTGCTTTTTGTAGTATAATGTGTGTGTTTTTTAACTTATACATTTGTTATGGTGTTTATAGTAAAATTTGTAAGGTTTTAAAAATGAAACTTTTGTCATGGTATTTATAGTGAATTAGGTGAGTTTTTTAACATGGAACTTTTCATATAAACGTCATGTGAAATTGGAGACTTTTCTGACTTTGAACTTTTGTTATGGTTTTAGAGTGAAATTTGTGAGTATTTTTAACGTTGATCTTTTGTTATGCTTTTTATAGTGAAATTGGTGAGTTTTTTAACTTTCAACTTTTGTTATGGTTTTTATAGTGAAGTTTTTGACTTTTTTAACTCGAAAATTTTGTATTGGTCTTTATAGTGAAATTGGTGTGTTTTTTTAACTTGGAACTTTAATTATTGTTTTTAAAGGGAGATTCATGATTTTATAACTTTGAACTTTTATTTTTGTTTTTGTAGTGAAATGTGTGTGTTTTTTAACTTATACATTTGTTATGGTGGTTATAGTGAAATTTGTGAGGTTTTTAACATGAAACTTTTGTCATGGTATTTATAGTGAAACTTTTGTCATGGTTTTTAAGATGGAATTTTTATATAAACTTCATGTGAAATTGGAGATTTTTCTGACTTTGAACTTTTGTTATGGTCTTGATAGAGAAATTTGTGTGTTTTTTAACATGGAACTTTTGTTATCGTGTTTATAGTGAAATTAGTAAGTTTTTTCACATTTAACTTTTGTTATGGTCTTTATAGTGAAATTTGTGAGTTTTTTTAACCTGGAACTTTTGTTATTATTTTAGAGTGAAATTTGTGAGTATTTTTAACTTGGACCTTTTGTTATGCTTTTTATATTGAAATTTGTGAGTTTTTTAACATTGAAGTTTTGTTATGGTCTTTATAGTGAAAATGGTAAGTTTTTCAACATGGAACTTTTGTTATGGTCTTTATAGTGAAATTGTTAGGTTTTTTCATATTGAACTTTTGTTATGGTCTTTATAGTGAAATTAATGATTTTTTCACTTGGAACCCTTATTGTGTTTTTAATAGTGAAATTTGTGAGTTTTTTTAACCTGGAACTTTTTTTATTATTTTAGAGTGAAATTTGTGAGTATTTTTAACTTGGTTCTTTTGTTATGGTTTTTATAGTGAAATTTGTGAATTTTTTAACATTGAAGTTTTGTTATGGTCTTTATAATGAAAATGGTAAGTTTTTCATCTTGGAACTTTTGTTATGGTCTTTATAGTGAAATTGTTAGGTTTTTTCATACTCAACTTTTGTTATGGTATTTATAGTGAAATTCGTGAGTTTTTTCACTTGGAACTTTTATTATGTTTTTTATAGTGAAATTTGTGAGTTTTTTAACCTGAAACTTTTGTTATGGTTTTAGAGTGAAATTTGTGAGTAATTTTAACTTGGATCTTTTGTTATGCTTTTTATAGTGAAATTTTTGAGTTTTTTAACGTTGAAGTTTTGTTATGGTCTTTATAGTGAAAATGTTAAGATTTTCACCTTGGAACTTTTGTTATGGTCTTTATAGTGAAATTGTTAGGTTTTTTCATATTGAACTTTTGTTATGGTCTTTATAGTGGAATTCGTGAGTTTTTTCACTGTGAACTTTTATTATGTTTTTTATAGTGAAATTTGTGAGTTTTTTTAACCTGGAACTTTTGTTATGGTTTTAGAGTGAGATTTGTGAGTATTTTTAACGTGGATCTTTTGTTATGCTTTTTATAGTGAAATTGGTGAGTTTTTTAACTTTCAACTTTTGTTATGGTTTTTATAGTGAAATTTTTGACTTTTTTAACCCGAAAATTTTGTATTGGTCTTTATAGTGAAATTGGTGTCTTTTTTTACTTGGAACTTTTATTATTGTTTTTAAACGGAGATTCATGATTTTTTAACTTTGAACTTTTATTTTGGTTTATGTAGTGAATGTGTGTGTTTTTTAACTTATACATTTGTTATGGTGTTCATAGTAAAATTTGTAAGGTTTTTAACATGAAACTTTTGTCATGGTATTTATAGTGAATTAGGTGAGTTTTTTAACATGGAACTTTTCATATAAACATCATGTGAAATTGGAGACTTTTCTGACTTTGAGCTTTTGTTATGGTCTTGATAGGGAAATTTGTGAGTTTTTGAACATGAAACTTTTGTTATGGTGTTTATAGTGAAATTGGTATGTTTTTTCACATTTAACTTTTGTTATGGTCTTCATAGTGAAATTTGTGAGTTTTTTTTAACCTGGAACTTTTGTTATAGTTTTAGAGTGAAATTTGTGAGTATTTTTAACTTGGATCTTTTGTTATGCTTTTTAAAGTGAAATTTGTGAGTTTTTTTAACATTGAAGTTTTGTTATGGTCTTTATAGTGAAAATTGTAAGTTTTTCACCTTGGAACTTTTGTTACGGTCTTTATAGTGAAATTGTTAGGTTTTTTCATATTGAACTTTTGCTATGGCCTTTATAGTGAAATTCGTGAGTTTTTTCACTTGGAAATTTTATTATGTTTTTTATAGTGAAATTTGTGAGTTTTTTAACTTGAAACTTTTGTTATGGTTTTAGAGTGAAATTTGTGAGTAATTTTAACTTGGATCTTTTGTTATGTTTTTTATAGTGAAATTTGTGAGTTTTTTAACATTGAAGTTTTGTTATGGTCTTTATAGTGAAAATGTTAAGATTTTCACCTTGGAACTTTTGTTATGGTCTTTATAGTGAAATTGTTAGGTTTTTTCATATTGAACTTTTGTTATGGTTTTTATAGTGGAATTCGTGAGTTTTTTCACTGTGAACTTTTATTATGTTTTTTATAGTGAAATTTGTGAGTTTTTTTAACCTGGAACTTTTGTTATGGTTTTAGAGTGAAATTTGTGAGTATTTTTAACATGGATCTTTTGTTATGCTTTTTATAGTGAAATTGGTGAGTTTTTTAACTTTCAACTTTTGTTATGGTTTTTATAGAGAAATTTTTGACTTTTTTAACTCGAAAACTTTGTATTGGTCTTTATTGTGAAATTGATGTGTTTTTTAACTTGGAACTTTTATTATTGTTTTTAAAGGGAGATTCATGATTTTTTAACTTTGAACTTTTATTTTGCTTTTTGTAGTGAAATGTGTGTGTTTTTTAACTTATACATTTGTTATGGTGTTTATAGTGAAATTTGTGAGGTTTTTAACATGAAACTTTTGTCATGGTGTTTATAGTGAATTAGGTGAGTTTTTTAACATGAAAGTTTTATATAAACTTCATGTGAAATTGGATATTTTTCTGACTTTGAACTTTTGTTATGGTCTTGATAGAGAAATTTGTGTGTTTTTTAACATGGAACTTTTGTTATGGTGTTTATAGTGAAATTAGTAAGTTTTTTCACATTTAACTTTTGTTATGGTCTTTATCGTGAAATTTGTGAGTTTTTTTAACCTGGAACTTTTTTTATTATTTTAGAGTGAAATTTGTGAGTATTTTTAAATTGGTTCTTTTGTTATGCTTTTTATAGTGAAATTTGTGAATTTTTTAACATTGAAGTTTTGTTATGGTCTTTATAATGAAAATGGTAAGTTTTTCATCTTGGAACTTTTGTTATGATCTTTATAGTGAAATTGTTAGGTTTTTTCATATTGAACTTTTGTTATGGTATTTATAGTGATATTAATGATTTTATCACTTGGAACTCTTATTATGTTTTTAATAGCGAATTTTGTGAGTTTTTTTTAACCTGGAACTTTTGTTATGGTTTTAGAGTGAAATTTGTGAGTATTTTTAACTTGGATCTTTTGTTATGCTTTTTATAGTGAAATTTGTGAGTTTTTTAACGTTGAAGTTTTGTTATGGTCTTTATAGTGAAAATGGTAAGTTTTTCACCTTGGAACTTTTGTTATGGTCTTTATAGTGAAATTGTTAGGTTTTTTCATATTGAAATTTTGTTATGGTCTTTATAGTGAAATTCGTGAGTTTTTTCACTTAGAACTTTTATTATGTTTTTATAGTGAAATTTGTGAGTTTTTTTTTATCGTGGAACTTTTGTTATGGTTTTAGAGTGAAAATTGTGAGTATTTTTAATGTGGATCTTTTGTTATGCTTTTTATAGTGAAATTTGTGAGTTTTTTAAACCTGAAACTTTTGTTTTGGTTTTAGAGTGAAATTTGTGAGTAATTTTAACTTGGATCTTTTGTTATGCTTTTTATAGTGAAATTTGTGAGTTTTTTAACGTTGAAGTTTTGTTATGGTCTTTATAGTGAAAATGGTAAGTTTTTCACCTTGGAACTTTTGTTATGGTCTTTATAGTGAAATTGTTAGGTTTTTTCATATTGAAATTTTGTTATGGTCTTTATAGTGAAATTCGTGAGTTTTTTCACTTGGAACTTTTATTATGTTTTTTATAGTGAAATTTGTGAGTTTTTTTTTTATCGTGGAACTTTTGTTATGGTTTTAGAGTGAAATTTGTGAGTATTTTTAACGTTGATCTTTTGTTATGATTTTTATAGTGAAATTGGTGAGTTTTTTAACTTTCAACTTTTGTTATGGTTTTTATAGTGAAGTTTTTGACTTTTTTAACTCGAAAATTTTGTATTGGTCTTTATAGTGAAATTGGTCTGTTTTTTTAACTTAGAACTTTTATTATTATTTTTAAAGGGAGATTCATGATTTTCAAACTTTGAACTTTTATTTTGGTTTTTGTAGTGAAATGTGTGTGTTTTTTAACTTATACATTTGTTATGGTGGTTATAGTGAAATTTGTGAGGTTTTTAACATGAAACTTTTGTCATGGTATTTATAGTGAAACTTTTGTCATGGTTTTTAAGATGGAATTTTTATATAAACTTCATGTGAAATTGGAGATTTTTCTGACTTTGAACTTTTGTTATGGTCTTGATAGAGAAATTTGTGTGTTTTTTAACATGGAACTTTTGTTATGGTGTTTATAGTGAAATTAGTAAGTTTTTTCACATTTAACTTTTGTTATGGTCTTTATAGTGAAATTTGTGAGTTTTTTTAACCTGGAACTTTTGTTATTATTTTAGAGTGAAATTTGTGAGTATTTTTAACTTGGATCTTTTGTTATGCTTTTTATATTGAAATTTGTGAGTTTTTTAACATTGAAGTTTTGTTATGGTCTTTATAGTGAAAATGGTAAGTTTTTCACCTAGGAACTTTTGTTATGGTCTTTATAGTGAAATTGTTAGG
Source organism: Lathyrus sativus (assembly GCA_963859935.3). Classification (NCBI taxonomy): domain Eukaryota; kingdom Viridiplantae; phylum Streptophyta; class Magnoliopsida; order Fabales; family Fabaceae; genus Lathyrus; species Lathyrus sativus. The sequence continues at coordinate 326,580,679 of OZ012737.1, read as the reverse complement.
TTTTTTCATATTGAACTTTTGTTATGGTCTTTATAGTGAAATTAATGATTTTTTTCACTTGGAACCCTTATTATGTTTTTAATAGTGAAATTTGTGAGTTTTTTTTAACCTGGAACTTTTGTTATGGTTTTAGAGGTAAATTTGTGAGTATTTTTAACTTGGATCTTTTGTTATGCTTTTTAAAGTGAAATTTGTGAGTTTTTTTAACATTGAAGTTTTGTTATGGTCTTTATAGTGAAAATTGTAAGTTTTTCACCTTGGAACTTTTGTTACGGTCTTTATAGTGAAATTGTTAGGTTTTTTCATATTTAACTTTTGCTATGGTCTTTATAGTGAAATTCGTGAGTTTTTTCACTTGGAAATTTTATTATGTTTTTTATAGTGAAATTTGTGAGTTTTTTAACTTGAAACTTTTGTTATGGTTTTAGAGTGAAATTTGTGAGTAATTTTAACTTGGATCTTTTGTTATGTTTTTTGTAGTGAAATTTGTTAGTTTTTTAACATTGAAGTTTTGTTATGGTCTTTATAGTGAAAATGGTAAGTTTTTCACCTTGGAACTTTTGTTATGGTCTTTATAGTGAAATTGTTAGGTTTTTTCATATTGAACTTTTGTTATGGTCTTTATAGTGAAATTAATGATTTTTTCACTTGGAACCCTTATTATGTTTTTAAAAGTGAAATTTGTGAGTTTTTTTTTAACCTGGAACTTTTGTTATGGTTTTAGAGGTAAATTTGTGAGTATTTTTAAGTTGGATCTTTTGTTATGCTTTTTAAAGTGAAATTTGTGAGTTTTTTTAACATTGAAGTTTTGTTATGGCCTTTATAGTTAAAATTGTAAGTTTTTCACCTTGGAACTTTTGTTACGGTCTTTATAGTGAAATTGTTAGGTTTTTTCATATTGAACTTTTGCTATGGTCTTTATAGTGAAATTCGTGAGTTTTTTCACTTGGAAATTTTATTATGTTTTTTATAGTGAAATTTGTGAGTTTTTTAACTTGAAACTTTTGTTATGGTTTTAGAGTGAAATTTGTGAGTAATTTTAACTTGGATCTTTTGTTATGTTTTTTATAGTGAAATTTGTGAGTTTTTTAACATTGAAGTTTTGTTATGGTCTTTATAGTGAAAATGTTAAGATTTTCACCTTGGAACTTTTGTTATGGTCTTTATAGTGAAATTGTTAGGTTTTTTCATATTGAACTTTTGTTATGGTCTTTATAGTGGAATTCGTGAGTTTTTTCACTGTGAACTTTTATTATGTTTTTTATAGTGAAATTTGTGAGTTTTTTTAACCTGGAACTTTTGTTATGGTTTTAGAGTGAAATTTGTGAGTATTTTTAACATGGATCTTTTGTTATGCTTTTTATAGTGAAATTGGTGAGTTTTTTAACTTTCAACTTTTGTTATGGTTTTTATATTGAAATTTTTGACTTTTTTAACTCGAAAGTTTTGTATTGGTCTTTATAGTGAAATTGATGTGTTTTTTAACTTGGAACTTTTATTATTTTTTTTAAAGGGAGATTCATGATTTTTTAACTTTGAACTTTTATTTTGCTTTTTGTAGTGAAATGTGTGTGTTTTTTAACTTATACATTTGTTATGGTGTTTATAGTGAAATTTGTGAGGTTTTTAACATGAAACTTTTGTCATGGTGTTTATAGTGAATTAGGTGAGTTTTTTAACATGGAATTTTTATATAAACTTCATGTGAAATTGGAGATTTTTCTGACTTTGAACTTTTGTTATGGTCTTGATAGAGAAATTTGTGTGTTTTTTAACATGGAACTTTTGTTATGGTGTTTATAGTGAAATTAGTAAGTTTTTTCACATTTAACTTTTGTTTTGGTCTTTATCGTGAAATTTGTGAGTTTTTTTAACCTGGAACTTTTTTTATTATTTTAGAGTGAAATTTGTGAGTATTTTTAACTTGGTTCTTTTGTTATGCTTTTTATAGTAAAATTTGTGAATCTTTTAACATTGAAGTTTTGTTATGGTCTTTATAATGAAAATGGTAAGTTTTTCATCTTGGAACTTTTGTTATGGTCTTTATAGTGAAATTGTTAGGTTTTTTCATATTGAACTTTTGTTATGGTCTTTATAGTGATATTAATGATTTTTTCACTTGGAACTCTTATTATGTTTTTAATAGCGAATTTTGTGAGTTTTTTTTAACCTGGAACTTTTGTTATGGTTTTAGAGTGAAATTTGTGAGTATTTTTAACTTGGATCTTTTGTTATGCTTTTTATAGTGAAATTTGTGAGTTCTTTAACGTTGAAGTTTTGTTATGGTCTTTATAGTGAAAATGGTAAGTTTTTCACCTTGGAACTTACGTTATGGTCTTTATAGTGAAATTGTTAGGTTTTTTCATATTGAAATTTTGTTATGGTCTTTATACTGAAATTCGTGAGTTTTTTCACTTGGAACTTTTATTATGTTTTTTATAGTGAAATTTGTGAGTTTTTTTTTTATCGTGGAACTTTTGTTATGGTTTTAGAGTGAAATTTGTGAGTATTTTTAACGTGGATCTTTTGTTATGCTTTTTATAGTGAAATTTGTGAGTTCTTTTAACCTGAAACTTTTATTATGGTTTTAGAGTGAAATTTGTGAGTAATTTTAACTTGGATCATTTGTTATGCTTTTTATAGTGAAATTTGTGAGTTTTTTAACGTTGAAGTTTTGTTATGGTCTTTATAGTGAAAATGGTAAGTTTTTCACCTTGGAACTTTTGTTATGGTCTTTATAGTGAAATTGTTAGGTTTTTTCATATTGAAATTTTGTTATGGTCTTTATAGTGAAATTCGTGAGTTTTTTCACTTGGAACTTTTATTATGTTTTTTATAGTGAAATTTGTGAGTTTTTTTTTTATCGTGAAACTTTTGTTATGGTTTTAGAGTGAAATTTGTGAGTATTTTTAACGTTGATCTTTTGTTATGCTTTTTATAGTGAAATTGTGAGTTTTTTAACTTTCAACTTTTGTTATGGTTTTTATAGTGAAGTTTTTGACTTTTTTAACTCGAAAATTTTGTATTGGTCTTTATAGTGAAATTGGTGTGTTTTTTTAACTTGGAACTTTTATTATTGTTTTTAAAGGGAGTTTCATGATTTTTTAACTTTGAACTTTTATTTTGCTTTTTGTAGTGAAATGTGTGTGTTTTTTAACTTATACATTTGTTATGGTGTTTATAGTGAAATTTGTGAGGTTTTTAACATGAAACTTTTGTCATGGTGTTTATAGTGAATTAGGTGAGTTTTTTAACATGGAATTTTTATATAAACTTCATGTGAAATTGGAGATTTTTCTGACTTTGAACTTTTGTTATGGTCTTGATAGAGAAATTTGTGTGTTTTTTAACATGGAACTTTTGTTATGGTGTTTATAGTGAAATTAGTAAGTTTTTTCACATTTAACTTTTGTTATGGTCTTTATCGTGAAATTTGTGACTTTTTTTAACCTGGAACTTTTTTTATTATTTTAGAGTGAAATTTGTGAGTATTTTTAACTTGGTTCTTTTGTTATACTTTTTATAGTGAAATTTGTGAATCTTTTAACATTGAAGTTTTGTTATGGTCTTTATAATGAAAATGGTAAGTTTTTCATCTTGGAACTTTTGTTATGGTCTTTATAGTGAAATTGTTAGGTTTTTTCATATTGAACTTTTGTTATGGTCTTTATAGTGATATTAATGATTTTTTCACTTGGAACTCTTATTATGTTTTTAATAGCGAATTTTGTGAGTTTTTTTTAACCTGGAACTTTTGTTATGGTTTTAGAGTGAAATTTGTGAGTATTTTTAACTTGGATCTTTTGCTATGCTTTTTTTTGTGAAATTTGTGAGTTTTTTAACGTTGAAGTTTTGTTATGGTCTTTATAGTGAAAATGGTAAGTTTTTCACCTTGGAACTTTTGTTATGGTCTTTATAGTGAAATTGTTAGGTTTTTTCATATTGAAATTTTGTTATGGTCTTTATAGTGAAATTCGTGAGTTTTTTCACTTGGAACTTTTATTATGTTTTTTATAGTGAAATTTGTGAGTTTTTTTTATCGTGGAACTTTTGTTATGGTTTTAGAGTGAAATTTGTGAGTATTTTTAACGTGGATCTTTTGTTATGCTTTTTATAGTGAAATTTGTGAGTTTTTTTAACCTGAAACTTTTGTTATGGTTTTAGAGTGAAATTTGTGAGTAATTTTAACTTGGATCTTTTGTTATGCTTTTTATAGTGAAATTTGTGAGTTTTTTAACGTTGAAGTTTTGTTATGGTCTTTATAGTGAAAATGGTAAGTTTTTCACCTTGGAACTTTTGTTATGGTCTTTATAGTGAAATTGTTAGGTTTTTTCATATTGAAATTATGTTATGGTCTTTATAGTGAAATTCGTGAGTTTTTTCACTTGGAACTTTTATTATGTTTTTTATAGTGAAATTTGTGGGTTTTATTTTTATCGTGAAACTTTTGTTATGGTTTTAGAGTGAAATTTGTGAGTATTTTTAACGTTGATCTTTTGTTATGCTTTTTATAGTGAAATTGGTGAGTTTTTTAACTTTCAACTTTTGTTATGGTTTTTATAGTGAAGTTTTTGACTTTTTTAACTCGAAAATTTTGTATTGGTCTTTATAGTGAAATTGGTGTGTTTTTTTAACTTGGAACTTTTATTATTGTTTTTAAAGGGAGATTCATGATTTTTTAACTTTGAACTTTTATTTTGGTTTTTGTAGTGAAATGTGTGTGTTTTTTAACTTATACATTTGTTATGGTGGTTATAGTGAAATTTGTGAGGTTTTTAACATGAAACTTTTGTCATGGTATTTATAGTGAAACTTTTGTCATGGTTTTTAAGATGGAATTTTTATATAAACTTCATGTGAAATTGGAGATTTTTCTGACTTTGAACTTTTGTTATGGTCTTGATAGAGAAATTTGTGTGTTTTTTAACATGGAACTTTTGTTATCGTGTTTATAGTTAAATTAGTAAGTTTTTTCACATTTAACTTTTGTTATGGTCTTTATAGTGAAATTTGTGAGTTTTTTTAACCTGGAACTTTTGTTATTATTTTAGAGTGAAATTTGTGAGTATTTTTAATTTGGATCTTTTGTTATGCTTTTTATATTGAAATTTGTGAGTTTTTTAACATTGAAGTTTTGTTATGGTCTTTATAGTGAAAATGGTAAGTTTTTCAACTTGGAATTTTTGTTATGGTCTTTATAGTGAAATTGTTAGGTTTTTTCATATTGAACTTTTGTTATGGTCTTTATATTGCAATTAATGATTTTTTCACTTGGAACCCTTATTGTGTTTTTAATAGTGAAATTTGTGAGTTTTTTTTAACCTGGAACTTTTGTTATGGTTTTAGAGGTAAATTTGTGAGTATTTTTAACTTGGATCTTTTGTTATGCTTTTTAAAGTGAAATTTGTGAGTTTTTTTAACATTGAAGTTTTGTTTTGGTCTTTATAGTGAAAATTGTAAGTTTTTTACCTTGGAACTTTTGTTACGGTCTTTATAGTGAAATTGTTAGGTTTTTTCATATTGAACTTTTGCTATGGTCTTTATAGTGAAATTCGTGAGTTTTTTCACTTGGGAATTTTATTATGTTTTTTATAGTGAAATTTGTGAGTTTTTTAACCTGAAACTTTTGTTATGGTTTTAGAGTGAAATTTGTGATTAATTTTAACTTGGATCTTTTGTTATGCTTTTTATAGTGAAATTTTTGAGTTTTTTAACGTTGAAGTTTTGTTATGGTCTTTTAAGTGAAAATGGTAAGTTTTTCACCTTGGAACTTTTGTTATGGTCTTTATAGTGAAATTGTTAGGTTTTTTCATATTGAACTTTTGTTATGGTCTTTATTGTGAAATTCGTGAGTTTTTGCACTTGGAACTTTTATTATGTTTTTTATAGTGAAATTTGTGAGTTTTTTTTATCCTGGAACTTTTGTTATGGTTTTAGAGTGAAATTTGTGAGTATTTTTAACGTGGATCTTTTGTTATGCTTTTTATAGTGAAATTGGTGAGTTTTTTAACTTTCAACTTTTGTTATGGTTTTTATAGTGAAATTTTTGACTTTTTTAACCCGAAAATTTTATATTGGTCTTTATAGTGAAATTGGTGTGTTTTTTAACTTGGAACTTTTATTATTGTTTTTAAAGGGAGATTCATGATTTTTTAACTTTGAACTTTTATTTTGCTTTTTGTAGTATAATGTGTGTGTTTTTTAACTTATACATTTGTTATGGTGTTTATAGTAAAATTTGTAAGGTTTTAAAAATGAAACTTTTGTCATGGTATTTATAGTGAATTAGGTGAGTTTTTTAACATGGAACTTTTCATATAAACGTCATGTGAAATTGGAGACTTTTCTGACTTTGAACTTTTGTTATGGTTTTAGAGTGAAATTTGTGAGTATTTTTAACGTTGATCTTTTGTTATGCTTTTTATAGTGAAATTGGTGAGTTTTTTAACTTTCAACTTTTGTTATGGTTTTTATAGTGAAGTTTTTGACTTTTTTAACTCGAAAATTTTGTATTGGTCTTTAGAGTGAAATTGGTGTGTTTTTTTAACTTGGAACTTTAATTATTGTTTTTAAAGGGAGATTCATGATTTTATAACTTTGAACTTTTATTTTTGTTTTTGTAGTGAAATGTGTGTGTTTTTTAACTTATACATTTGTTATGGTGGTTATAGTGAAATTTGTGAGGTTTTTAACATGAAACTTTTGTCATGGTATTTATAGTGAAACTTTTGTCATGGTTTTTAAGATGGAATTTTTATATAAACTTCATGTGAAATTGGAGATTTTTCTGACTTTGAACTTTTGTTATGGTCTTGATAGAGAAATTTGTGTGTTTTTTAACATGGAACTTTTGTTATCGTGTTTATAGTGAAATTAGTAAGTTTTTTCACATTTAACTTTTGTTATGGTCTTTATAGTGAAATTTGTGAGTTTTTTTAACCTGGAACTTTTGTTATTATTTTAGAGTGAAATTTGTGAGTATTTTTAACTTGGACCTTTTGTTATGCTTTTTATATTGAAATTTGTGAGTTTTTTAACATTGAAGTTTTGTTATGGTCTTTATAGTGAAAATGGTAAGTTTTTCAACTTGGAACTTTTGTTATGGTCTTTATAGTGAAATTGTTAGGTTTTTTCATATTGAACTTTTGTTATGGTCTTTATAGTGAAATTAATGATTTTTTCACTTGGAACCCTTATTGTGTTTTTAATAGTGAAATTTGTGAGTTTTTTTAACCTGGAACTTTTTTTATTATTTTAGAGTGAAATTTGTGAGTATTTTTAACTTGGTTCTTTTGTTATGGTTTTTATAGTGAAATTTGTGAATTTTTTAACATTGAAGTTTTGTTATGGTCTTTATAATGAAAATGGTCTTGGAACTTTTGTTATGGTCTTTATAGTGAAATTGTTAGGTTTTTTCATACTGAACTTTTGTTATGGTATTTATAGTGAAATTCGTGAGTTTTTTCACTTGGAACTTTTATTATGTTTTTTATAGTGAAATTTGTGAGTTTTTTAACCTGAAACTTTTGTTATGGTTTTAGAGTGAAATTTGTGAGTAATTTTAACTTGGATCTTTTGTTATGCTTTTTATAGTGAAATTTTTGAGTTTTTTAACGTTGAAGTTTTGTTATGGTCTTTATAGTGAAAATGTTAAGATTTTCACCTTGGAACTTTTGTTATGGTCTTTATAGTGAAATTGTTAGGTTTTTTCATATTGAACTTTTGTTATGGTCTTTATAGTGGAATTCGTGAGTTTTTTCACTGTGAACTTTTATTATGTTTTTTATAGTGAAATTTGTGAGTTTTTTTAACCTGGAACTTTTGTTATGGTTTTAGAGTGAGATTTGTGAGTATTTTTAACGTGGATCTTTTGTTATGCTTTTTATAGTGAAATTGGTGATTTTTTTAACTTTCAACTTTTGTTATGGTTTTTATAGTGAAATTTTTGACTTTTTTAACCCGAAAATTTTGTATTGGTCTTTATAGTGAAATTGGTGTCTTTTTTTACTTGGAACTTTTATTATTGTTTTTAAACGGAGATTCATGATTTTTTAACTTTGAACTTTTATTTTGGTTTATGTAGTGAATGTGTGTGTTTTTTAACTTATACATTTGTTATGGTTTTCATAGTAAAATTTGTAAGGTTTTTAACATGAAACTTTTGTCATGGTATTTATAGTGAATTAGGTGAGTTTTTTAACATGGAACTTTTCATATAAACATCATGTGAAATTGGAGACTTTTCTGACTTTGAACTTTTGTTATGGTCTTGATAGGGAAATTTGTGAGTTTTTTAACATGAAACTTTTGTTATGGTGTTTATAGTGAAATTGGTATGTTTTTTCACATTTAACTTTTGTTATGGTCTTTATAGTGAAATTTGTGAGTTTTTTTTAACCTGGAACTTTTGTTATAGTTTTAGAGTGAAATTTGTGAGTATTTTTAACTTGGATCTTTTGTTATGCTTTTTAAAGTGAAATTTGTGAGTTTTTTTAACATTGAAGTTTTGTTATGGTCTTTATAGTGAAAATTGTAAGTTTTTCACCTTGGAACTTTTGTTACGGTCTTTATAGTGAAATTGTTAGGTTTTTTCATATTGAACTTTTGCTATGGCCTTTATAGTGAAATTCGTGAGTTTTTTCACTTGGAAATTTTATTATGTTTTTTATAGTGAAATTTGTGAGTTTTTTAACTTGAAACTTTTGTTATGGTTTTAGAGTGAAATTTGTGAGTAATTTTAACTTGGATCTTTTGTTATGTTTTTTATAGTGAAATTTGTGAGTTTTTTAACATTGAAGTTTTGTTATGGTCTTTATAGTGAAAATGTTAAGATTTTCACCTTGGAACTTTTGTTATGGTCTTTATAGTGAAATTGTTAGGTTTTTTCATATTGAACTTTTGTTATGGTTTTTATAGTGGAATTCGTGAGTTTTTTCACTGTGAACTTTTATTATGTTTTTTATAGTGAAATTTGTGAGTTTTTTTAACCTGGAACTTTTGTTATGGTTTTAGAGTGAAATTTGTGAGTATTTTTAACATGGATCTTTTGTTATGCTTTTTATAGTGAAATTGGTGAGTTTTTTAACTTTCAACTTTTGTTATGGTTTTTATAGTGAAATTTTTGACTTTTTTAACTCGAAAATTTTGTATTGGTCTTTATAGTGAAATTGATGTGTTTTTTAACTTGGAACTTTTATTATTGTTTTTAAAGGGAGATTCATGATTTTTTAACTTTGAACTTTTATTTTGCTTTTTGTAGTGAAATGTGTGTGTTTTTTAACTTATACATTTTTTATGGTGTTTATAGTGAAATTTGTGAGGTTTTTAACATGAAACTTTTGTCATGGTGTTTATAGTGAATTAGGTGAGTTTTTTAACATGGAATTTTTATATAAACTTCATGTGAAATTGGAGATTTTTCTGACTTTGAACTTTTGTTATGGTCTTGATAGAGAAATTTGTGTGTTTTTTAACATGGAACTTTTATTATTGTGTTTATAGTGAAATTAGTAAGTTTTTTCACATTTAACTTTTGTTATGGTCTTTATCGTGAAATTTGTGAGTTTTTTTAACCTGGAACTTTTTTATTATTTTAGAGTGAAATTTGTGAGTATTTTTAACTTGGTTCTTTTGTGATGCTTTTTATAGTAAAATTTGTGAATCTTTTAACATTGAAGTTTTGTTATGGTCTTTATAATGAGAATGGTAAGTTTTTCATCTTGGAACTTTTGTTATGGTCTTTATAGTGAAATTGTTAGGTTTTTTCATATTGAACTTTTGTTATGGTCTTTATAGTGATATTAATGATTTTTTCACTTGGAACTCTTATTATGTTTTTAATAGCGAATTTTGTGAGTTTTTTTTAACCTGGAACTTTTGTTATGGTTTTAGAGTGAAATTTGTGAGTATTTTTAACTTGGATCTTTTGTTATGCTTTTTATAGTGAAATTTGTGAGTTTTTTAACGTTGAAGTTTTGTTATGGTCTTTATAGTGAAAATGGTAAGTTTTTCACCTTGGAACTTTTGTTATGGTCTTTATAGTGAAATTGTTAGGTTTTTTCATATTGAAATTTTGTTATGGTCTTTATAGTAAAATTCGTGAGTTTTTTCACTTGGAACTTTTATTATGTTTTTTATAGTGAAATTTGTGAGTTTTTTTTTATCGTGGATCTTTTGTTATGGTTTTAGAGTGAAATTTGTGAGTATTTTAACGTGGATCTTTTGTTATGCTTTTTATAGTGAAATTTGTGAGTTTATTTAACCTGAAACTTTTGTTATGGTTTTAGAGTGAAATTTGTGAGTAATTTTAACTTGGCTCTTTTGTTATGCTTTTTATAGTGAAATTTGTGAGTTTTTTAACGTTGAAGTTTTGTTATGGTCTTTATAGTGAAAATGGTAAGTTTTTCACCTTGGAACTTTTGTTATGGTCTTTATAGTGAAATTGTTAGGTTTTTTCATATTGAAATTTTGTTATGGTCTTTATAGTGAAATTCGTGAGTTTTTTCACTTGGAACTTTTATTATGTTTTTTATAGTGAAATTTGTGAGTTTTTTTTTTATCGTGGAACTTTTGTTATGGTTTTAGAGTGAAATTTGTGAGTATTTTTAACGTTGATCTTTTGTTATGCTTTTTATAGTGAAATTGATGAGTTTTTTAACTTTCAACTTTTGTTATGGTTTTTATAGTGAAGTTTTTGACTTTTTTAACTCGAAAATTTTGTATTGGTCTTTATAGTGAAATTGATGTGTTTTTTAACTTGGAACTTTTATTATTGTTTTTAAAGGGAGATTCATGATTTTTTAACTTTGAACTTTTATTTTGCTTTTTGTAGTGAAATGTGTGTGTTTTTTAACTTATAAATTTGTTATGGTGGTTATAGTGAAATTTGTGAGGTTTTTAACATGAACTTTTGTCATGGTATTTATAGTGAAACTTTTGTCATGGTTTTTAAGATGGAATTGTTATATAAACTTCATGTGAAATTGGAGATTTTTCTGACTTTGAACTTTTGTTATGGTCTTGATAGAGAAATTTGTGTGTTTTTTAACATGGAACTTTTGTTATGGTGTTTATAGTGAAATTTGGGAGGTTTTTAACATGAAACTTTTGCCATGGTGTTTATAGTGAATTAGGTGAGTTTTTTAACATGGAATTTTTATATAAACTTCATGTGAAATTGGAGATTTTTCTGACTTTGAACTTTTGTTATGGTCTTGATAGAGAAATTTGTGTGTTTTTTAACATGGAACTTTTGTTATGGTGTTTATAGTGAAATTAGTAAGTTTTTTCACATTTAACTTTTGTTATGGTCTTTATCGTGAAATTTGTGAGTTTTTTTAACCTGGAACTTTTTTTATTATTTTAGAGTGAAATTTGTGAGTATTTTTAACTTGGTTCTTTTGTTATGCTTTTTATAGTGAAATTTGTGAATCTTTTAACATTGAAGTTTTGTTATGGTCTTTATAATGAAAATGGTAAGTTTTTCATCTTGGAACTTTTGTTATGGTCTTTATAGTGAAATTGTTAGGTTTTTTCATATTGAACTTTTGTTATGGTCTTTATAGTGATATTAATGATTTTTTCACTTGGAACTCTTATTATGTTTTTAATAGCGAATTTTGTGAGTTTTTTTTAACCTGGAACTTTTGTTATGGTTTTAGAGTGAAATTTGTGAGTATTTTTAACTTGGATCTTTTGTTATGCTTTTTATAGTGAAATTTGTGAGTTTTTTAACGTTGAAGTTTTGTTATGGTCTTTATAGTGAAAATGGTAAGTTTTTCACCTTGGAACTTTTGTTATGGTCTTTATAGTGAAATTGTTAGGTTTTTTCATATTGAAATTTTGTTATGGTCTTTATAGTGAAATTCGTGAGTTTTTTCACTTGGAACTTTTATTATGTTTTTTATAGTGAAATTTGTGAGTTTTTTTTTATCGTCGAACTTTTGTTATGGTTTTAGAGTGAAATTTGTGAGTATTTTTAACGTGGATCTTTTGTTATGCTTTTTATAGTGAAATTTGTGAGTTTTTTTAACCTGAAACTTTTGTTATGGTTTTAGAGTGAAATTTGTGAGTATTTTTAACTTGGATCTTTTGTTATGCTTTTTATATTGAAATTTGTGAGTTTTTTAACATTGAAGTTTTGTTATGGTCTTTATAGTGAAAATGGTAAGTTTTTCAACTTGGAACTTTTGTTATGGTCTTTATAGTGAAATTGTTAGGTTTTTTCATATTGAAATTTTGTTATGGTCTTTATAGTGAAATTAATGATTTTTTCACTTGGAACCCTTATTGTGTTTTTAATAGTGAAATTTGTGAGTTTTTTTTAACCTGGAACTTTTGTTATGGTTTTAGAGGTAAATTTGTGAGTATTTTTAACTTGGATCTTTTGTTGTGCTTTTTAAAGTGAAATTTGTGAGTTTTTTTAACATTGAAGTTTTGTTTTGGTCTTTATAGTGAAAATTGTAAGTTTTTCACCTTGGAACTTTTGTTACGGTCTTTATAGTGAAATTGTTAGGTTTTTTCATATTGAACTTTTGCTATGGTCTTTATAGTGAAATTCGTGAGTTTTTTCACTTGGAAATTTTATTATGTTTTTTATAGTGAAATTTGTGAGTTTTTTAACCTGAAACTTTTGTTATGGTTTTAGAGTGAAATTTGTGAGTAATTTTAACTTGGATCTTTTGTTATGCTTTTTATAGTGAAATTTTTGAGTTTTTTAACGTTGAAGTTTTGTTATGGTCTTTTAAGTGAAAATGGTAAGTTTTTCACCTTGGAACTTTTGTTATGGTCTTTATAGTGAAATTGTTAGGTTTTTTCATATTGAACTTTTGTTATGGTCTTTATAGTGGAATTCGTGAGTTTTTTCACTTGGAACTTTTATTATGTTTTTTATAGTGAAATTTGTGAGTTTTTTTTTATCCTGGAACTTTTGTTATGGTTTTAGAGTGAAATTTGTGAGTATTTTTAACGTGGATCTTTTGTTATGCTTTTTATAGTGAAATTGGTGAGTTTTTTAACTTTCAACTTTTGTTATGGTTTTTATAGTGAAATTTTTGACTTTTTTAACCTGAAAATTTTGTATTGGTCTTTATAGTGAAATTGGTGTCTTTTTTTACTTGGAACTTTTATTATTGTTTTTAAACGGAGATTCATGATTTTTTAACTTTGAACTTTTATTTTGGTTTTTGTAGTATAATGTGTGTGTTTTTTAACTTATACATTTGTTATGGTGTTCATAGTAAAATTTGTAAGGTTTTAAAAATGAAACTTTTGTCATGGTATTTATAGTGAATTAGGTGAGTTTTTTAACATGGAACTTTTCATATAAACGTCATGTGAAATTGGAGACTTTTCTGACTTTGAACTTTTGTTATGGTTTTAGAGTGAAATTTGTGAGTATTTTTAACGTTGATCTTTTGTTATGCTTTTTATAGTGAAATTGGTGAGTTTTTTAACTTTCAACTTTTGTTATGGTTTTTATAGTGAAATTTGTGAGTTTTTTTTAACCTGGAACTTTTGTTATAGTTTTAGAGTGAAATTTGTGAGTATTTTTAACTTGGATCTTTTGTTATGCTTTTTAAAGTGAAATTTGTGAGTTATTTTAACATTGAAGTTTTGTTATGGTCTTTATAGTGAAATTGTTAGGTTTTTTAATATTGAACTTTTGCTATGGTCTTTATAATGAAATTCTAGAGTTTTTTCACTCGGAAATTTTATTATGTTTTTTATAGTGAAATTTGTGAGTTTTTTTTATCCTAGAACTTTTGTTATGGTTTTAGAGTGAAATTTGTGAGTATTTTTAACGTGGATCTTTTGTTATGCTTTTTATAGTGAAATTGGTGAGTTTTTTAACTTTCAACTTTTCTTCTGGTTTTTATAGTGAAATTTTTGAATTTTTTAACTCGAAAATTTTGTATAGGTCTTTATAGTGAAATTGGTGTGTTTTTTAACTTGGAACTTTTATTTTTGTTTTTAAAGGGAGATTCATGATTTTTTAACTTTGAACTTTTATTTTGCTTTTTGTAGTGTAATATGTGTGTTTTTTAACTTATACATTTGTTATGGTGTTTATAGTAAAATTTGTAAGGTTTTTAACATGAAACTTTTGTCATGGTATTTATAGTGAATTAGGTGAGTTTTTTAACATGGAACTTTTCATATAAACTTCATGTGAAATTGGACACTTTTCTGACTTTGAACTTTTGTTATGGTCTTGATAGGGAAATTTGTGAGTTTTTTAACATGGTCTTTTGTTATGGTGTTTATAGTGAAATTGGTATGTTTTTCACATTTAACTTTTGTTATGGTCTTTATAGTGAAATTTGTGAGTTTTTTTTAACCTGGAACTTTTGTTATGGTTTTAGAGTGAAATTTGTGAGTATTTTTAACTTGGATCTTTTGTTATGCTTTTTAGAGTGAAATTTGTGAGCTATTTTAACATTGAAGTTTTGTTACGGTCTTTATAGTGAAAATTGTAAGTTTTTCACCTTGGAACTTTTGTTATGGTCTTTATAGTGAAATTGTTAGGTTTTTTAATATTGAACTTTTGCTATGGTCTTTATAGTGAAATTCGTGAGTTTTTTCACTTGGAAATTTTATTTTGTTTTTTATATTGAAATTTGTGAGTTTTTTAACCTGAAACTTTTGTTATGGTTTTAGAGTGAAATTTGTGAGTAATTTTAACTTGGATCTTTTGTTATGCTTTTTATAGTGAAATTTGTGAGTTTTTTAACGTTGAAGTTTTGTTATGGTCTTTATAGTGAAAATGGTAAATTTTTCACCTTGGAACTTTTGTTATGGTCTTTATAGTGAAATTGTTAGGTTTTTTCATATTGAACTTTTGTTATGGTCTTTATTGTGAAATTCGTGAGTTTTTGCACTTGGAACTTTTATTATGTTTTTTATAGTGAAATTTGTGAGTTTTTTTTATCCTGGAACTTTTGTTATGGTTTTAGAGTGAAATTTGTGAGAATTTTTAACGTGGATCTTTTGTTATGCTTTTTATAGTGAAATTGGTGAGTTTTTTAACTTTCAACTTTTGTTATGGTTTTTATAGTGAAATTTTTTACTTTTTTAACCCGAAAATTTTGTATTGGTCTTTATAGTGAAATTGGTGTGTTTTTTAACTTGGAACTTTTATTATTGTATTTAAAGGGAGATTCATGATTTTTTAAATTTGAACTTTTATTTTGCTTTTTGTAGTATAATGTGTGTGTTTTTTAACTTATACATTTGTTATGGTGTTTATAGTAAAATTTGTAAGGTTTTTAACATGAAACTTTTGTCATGGTATTTATACTGAATTAGGTGAGTTTTTTAACATGGAACTTTTCATAAAAACGTCATGTGAAATTGGAGACTTTTTTGACTTTGAACTTTTGTTATGGTCTTGATAGGGAAATTTGTGAGTTTTTTAACATGGAACTTTTGTTATGGTGTTTATAGTGAAATTGGTATGTTTTTTCACATTTAACTTTTGTTATGGTCTTTATAATGAAATTTGTGAGTTTTTTTTAACCTGCAACTTTTGTTATGGTTTTGGAGTGAAGTTTGTGAGTATTTTTAACTTGGATCTTTTGTTATGCTTTTTAAAGTGAAATTTGTGAGTTATTTTAACATTGAAGTTTTGTTACGGTCTTTATAGTGAAAATTGTAAGTTTTTCACCTTGGAACTTTTGTTATGGTCTTTATAGTGAAATTGTTAGGTTTTTTAATATTGAACTTTTGTTATGGTCTTTATAGTGAAATTCGTGAGTTTTTTCACTTGGAAATTTTATTATGTTTTTTATAGTGAAATTTGTGAGTTTTTTAACCTGAAACTTTTGTTATGGTTTTAGAGTGAAATTTGTGAGTAATTTTAACTTGGATCTTTTGTTATGCTTTTTATAGTGAAATTTGTGAGTTTTTTAACGTTGAAGTTTTGTTATGGTCTTTATAGTGAAAATGGTAAGTTTTTCACCTTGGAACTTTTGTTATGGTCTTTATAGTGAAATTGTTAGGTTTTTTCATATTGAACTTTTGTTATGGTCTTTATTGTGAAATTCGTGAGTTTTTTCACTTGGAACTTTTATTATGTTTTTTATAGTGAAATTTGTGAGTTTTTTTTATCCTGGAACTTTTGTTATGGTTTTAGAGTGAAATTTGTGAGAATTTTTAACGTGGATCTTTTGTTATGCTTTTTATAGTGAAATTGGTGAGTTTTTTAACTTTCAACTTTTGTTATGGTTTTTATAGTGAAAATTTTGACTTTTTTAACCCGAAAATTTTGTATTGGTCTTTATAGTGAAATTGGTGTGTTTTTTAACTTGGAACTTTTATTATTGTATTTAAAGGGAGATTCATGATTTTTTAACTTTGAACTTTTATTTTGCTTTTTGTAGTATAATGTGTGTGTTTTTTAACTTATACATTTGTTATGGTGTTTATAGTAAAATTTGTAAGGTTTTTAACATGAAACTTTTGTCATGGTATTTATACTGAATTAGGTGAGTTTTTTAACATGGAACTTTTCATAAAAACGTCATGTGAAATTGGAGACTTTTTTGACTTTGAACTTTTGTTATGGTCTTGATAGGGAAATTTGTGAGTTTTTTAACATGGAACTTTTGTTATGATGTTTATAGTGAAATTGGTATGTTTTTTCACATTTAACTTTTGTTATGGTCTTTATAATGAAATTTGTGAGTTTTTTTTAACCTGGAACTTTTGTTATGGTTTTAGAGTGAAGTTTGTGAGTATTTTTAACTTGGATCTTTTGTTATGCTTTTTAAAGTGAAATTTGTGAGTTATTTTAACATTGAAGTTTTGTTACGGTCTTTATAGTGAAAATTGTAAGTTTTTCACCTTGGAACTTTTGTTATGGTCTTTATAGTGAAATTGTTAGGTTTTTTAATATTGAACTTTTGTTATGGTCTTTATAGTGAAATTCGTGAGTTTTTTCACTTGGAAATTTTATTATGTTTTTTATAGTGAAATTTGTGAGTTTTTTAACCTGAAACTTTTGTTATGGTTTTAGAGTGAAATTTGTGAGTAATTTTAACTTGGATCTTTTGTTATGCTTTTTATAGTGAAATTTGTGAGTTTTTTAACGTTGAAGTTTTGTTATGGTCTTTATAGTGAAAATGGTAAGTTTTTCACCTTGGAACTTTTGTTATGGTCTTTATAGTGAAATTGTTAGGTTTTTTCATATTGAACTTTTGTTATGGTCTTTATTGTGAAATTCGTGAGTTTTTTCACTTGGAACTTTTATTATGTTTTTTATAGTGAAATTTGTGAGTTTTTTTTATCCTGGAACTTTTGTTATGGTTTTAGAGTGAAATTTGTGAGAATTTTTAACGTGGATCTTTTGTTATGCTTTTTATAGTGAAATTGGTGAGTTTTTTAACTTTCAACTTTTGTTATGGTTTTTATAGTGAAATTTTTGACTTTTTTAACCCGAAAATTTTGTATTGGTCTTTATAGTGAAATTGGTGTGTTTTTTAACTTGGAACTTTTATTATTGTATTTAAAGGGAGATTTATGATTTTTTAACTTTGAACTTTTATTTTGCTTTTTGTAGTATAATGTGTGTGTTTTTTAACTTATACATTTGTTATGGTGTTTATAGTAAAATTGGTAAGGTTTTTAACATGAAACTTTTGTCATGGTATTTATACTGAATTAGGTGAGTTTTTTAACATGGAACTTTTCATAAAAACGTCATGTGAAATTGGAGACTTTTTTGACTTTGAACTTTTGTTATGGTCTTGATAGGGAAATTTGTGAGTTTTTTAACATGGAACTTTTGTTATGGTGTTTATAGTGAAATTGGTATGTTTTTTCACATTTAACTTTTGTTATGGTCTTTATAATGAAATTTGTGAGTTTTTTTTAACCTGGAACTTTTGTTATGGTTTTAGAGTGAAGTTTGTGAGTATTTTTAACTTGGATCTTTTGTTATGCTTTTTAAAGTGAAATTTGTGAGTTATTTTAACATTGAAGTTTTGTTACGGTCTTTATAGTGAAAATTGTAAGTTTTTCACCTTGGAACTTTTGTTATGGTCTTTATAGTAAAATTGTTAGGTTTTTTAATATTGAACTTTTGTTATGGTCTTTATAGTGAAATTCGTGAGTTTTTTCACTTGGAAATTTTATTATGTTTTTTATAGTGAAATTTGTGAGTTTTTTAACCTGAAACTTTTGTTATGGTTTTAGAGTGAAATTTGTGAGTAATTTTAACTTGGATCTTTTGTTATGCTTTTTATAGTGAAATTTGTGAGTTTTTTAACGTTGAAGTTTTGTTATGGTCTTTATAGTGAAAATGGTAAGTTTTTCACCTTGGAACTTTTGTTATGGTCTTTATAGTGAAATTGTAAGGTTTTTTCATATTGAACTTTTGTTATGGTCTTTATTGTGAAATTCGTGAGTTTTTTCACTTGGAACTTTTATTATGTTTTTTATAGTGAAATTTGTGAGTTTTTTTTATCCTGGAACTTTTGTTATGGTTTTAGAGTGAGATTTGTGAGAATTTTTAACGTGGATCTTTTGTTATGCTTTTTATAGTGAAATTGGTGAGTTTTTTAACTTTCAACTTTTGTTATAGTTTTTATAGTGAAATTTTTGACTTTTTAACCCGAAAATTTTGTATTGGTCTTCATAGTGAAATTGGTGTGTTTTTTAACTTGGAACTTTTATTATTGTATTTAAAGGGAGATTCATGATTTTTTAACTTTGAACTTTTATTTTGCTTTTTGTAGTATAATGTGTGTGTTTTTTTAACTTATACATTTGTTATGGTGTTTATAGTAAAATTGGTAAGGTTTTTAACATGAAACTTTTGTCATGGTATTTATACTGAATTAGGTGAGTTTTTTAACATGGAACTTTTCATAAAAACGTCATGTGAAATTGGAGACTTTTTTGACTTTGAACTTTTGTTATGGTCTTGATAGGGAAATTTGTGAGTTTTTTAACATGGAACTTTTGTTATGGTGTTTATAGTGAAATTGGTATGTTTTTTCACATTTAACTTTTGTTATGGTCTTTATAATGAAATTTGTGAGTTTTTTTTAACCTGGAACTTTTGTTATGGTTTTAGAGTGAAGTTTGTGAGTATTTTTAACTTGGATCTTTTGTTATGCTTTTTAAAGTGAAATTTGTGAGTTATTTTAACATTGAAGTTTTGTTACGGTCTTTATAGTGAAAATTGTAAGTTTTTCACCTTGGAACTTTTGTTATGGTCTTTATAGTGAAATTGTTAGGTTTTTTAATATTGAACTTTTGCTATGGTCTTTATAGTGAAATTCTTGAGTTTTTTCACTTGGAAATTTTATTATGTTTTTTATAGTGAAATTTGTGAGTTTTTTAACCTGAAACTTTTGTTATGGTTTTAGAGTGAAATTTGTGAGTAATTTTAACTTGGATCTTTTGTTATGCTTTTTATAGTGAAATTTGTGAGTTTTTTAACGTTGAAGTTTTGTTATGGTCTTTATAGTGAAAATGGTAAGTTTTTCACCTTGGAACTTTTGTTATGGTCTTTATAGTGAAATTGTTAGGTTTTTTCATATTGAACTTTTGTTATGGTCTTTATTGTGAAATTCGTGAGTTTTTGCACTTGGAACTTTTATTATGTTTTTTATAGTGAAATTTGTGAGTTTTTTTTATCCTGGAACTTTTGTTATGGTTTTAGAGTGAAATTTGTGAGTATTTTTAACGTGGATCTTTTGTTATGCTTTTTATAGTGAAATTGGTGAGTTTTTTAACTTTCAACTTTTGTTATGGTTTTTATAGTGAAATTTTTGACTTTTTTAACCCGAAAAATTTGTATTGGTCTTTATAGTGAAATTGGTGTGTTTTTTAACTTGGAACTTTTATTATTGTTTTTAAAGGGAGATTCATGATTTTTTAACTCTGAACTTTTATTTTGCTTTTTGTAGTATAATGTGTGTGTTTTTTAACTTATACATTTGTTATGGTGTTTATAGTAAAATTTGTGGGGTTTTTAACATGAAACTTTTGTCATGGTATTTATAGTGAATTAGGTGAGTTTTTTAACATGGAACTTTTCATATAAACGTCATGTGAAATTGGAGACTTTTCTGACTTTGAACTTTTGTTATGGTCTTGATAGGGAAATTTGTGAGTTTTTTAACATGGAACTTTTGTTATGGTGTTTATAGTGAAATTGGTATGTTTTTTCACATTTAACTTTTGTTATGGTTTTTATAATGAAATTTGTGAGTTTTTTTTAACCTGGAACTTTTGTTATGGTTTTAGAGTGAAGTTTGTGAGTATTTTTAACTTGGATCTTTTGTTAAGCTTTTTAAAGTGAAATTTGTGAGTTATTTTAACATTGAAGTTTTGTTTCGGTCTTTATAGTGAAAATTGTAAGTTTTTCACCTTGGAACTTTTATTAAGGTCTTTTATAGTGAAATTGTTAGGTTTTTCAATATTGCACTTTTGCTATGGGCTTTATAGTGAAATTCGTGAGTTTTTTCACTTGGAAATTTTATTATGTTTTTTATAGTGAAATTTGTGAGTTTTTTAACATGAAACTTTTGTTATGGTTTTAGTGTGAAATTTGTGAGTAATTTTAACTTGGATCTTTTGTTATGCTTTTTATAGTGAAATTTGTGAGTTTTTTAACGTTGAAGTTTTGTTATGGTCTTTATAGTGAAAATGGTAAGTTTTTCACCTTGAAACTTTTGTTATGGTCTTTATAGTGAAATTGTTAGGTTTTTTCATATTGAACTTTTGTTATGGTCTTTATTGTGAAATTCGTGAGTTTTTGCACTTGGAACTTTTATTATGTTTTTTATAGTGAAATTTGTGAGTTTTTTTTATCCTGGAACTTTTGTTATGGTTTTAGAGTGAAATTTGTGAGTATTTTTAACGTGGATCTTTTGTTATGCTTTTTATAGTGAAATTGGTGAGTTTTTTAACTTTCAACTTTTGTTATGGTTTTTATAGTGAAATTTTTGACTTTTTTAACCCGAAAAATTTGTATTGGTCTTTATAGTGAAATTGGTGTGTTTTTTAACTTGGAACTTTTATTATTGTTTTTAAAGGGAGATTCATGATTTTTTAACTTTGAACTTTTATTTTGCTTTTTGTAGTATAATGTGTGTGTTTTTTAACTTATACATTTGTTATGGTGTTTATAGTAAAATTGGTAAGGTTTTTAACATGAAACTTTTGTCATGGTATTTATAGTGAATTAGGTGAGTTTTTTAACATGTAACTTTTCATATAAACGTCATGTGAAATTGGAGACTTTTCTGACTTTGAACTTTTGTTATGGTCTTGATAGGGAAATTTGTGAGTTTTTTAACATGGAACTTTTGTTATGGTGTTTATAGTGAAATTGGTATGTTTTTTCACATTTAACTTTTGTTATGGTCTTTATAATGAAATTTGTGAGTTTTTTTTAACCTGGAACTTTTGTTATGGTTTTAGAGTGAAGTTTGTGAGTATTTTTAACTTGGATCTTTTGTTATGCTTTTTAAAGTGAAATTTGTGAGTTATTTTAACATTGAAGTTTTGTTACGGTCTTTATAGTGAAAATTGTAAGTTTTTCACCTTGGAACTTTTGTTATGGTCTTTATAGTGAAATTGTTAGGTTTTTTAATATTGATCTTTTGCTATGGTCTTTATAGTGAAATTCGTGAGTTTTTTCACTTGGAAATTTTATTATGTTTTTTATAGTGAAATTTGTGAGTTTTTTAACCTGAAACTTTTGTTATGGTTTTAGAGTGAAATTTGTGAGTAATTTTAACTTGGATCTTTTGTTATGCTTTTTATAGTGAAATTTGTGAGTTTTTTAACGTTGAAGTTTTGTTATGGTCTTTATAGTGAAAATGGTAAGTTTTTCACCTTTGAACTTTTGTTATAGTCTTTATAGTGAAATTGTTAGGTTTTTTCATATTGAACTTTTGTTATGGTCTTTATTGTGAAATTCGTGAGTTTTTGCACTTGGAACTTTTATTATGTTTTTTATAGTGAAATTTGTGAGTTTTTTTTATCCTGGAACTTTTGTTATGGTTTTAGAGTGAAATTTGTGAGTATTTTTAACGTGGATCTTTTGTTATGCTTTTTATAGTGAAATTGGTGAGTTTTTTAACTTTCAACTTTTGTTATGGTTTTTATAGTGAAATTTTTGACTTTTTTAACCCGAAAATTTTGTATTGGTCTTTATAGTGAAATTGGTGTGTTTTTTAACTTGGAACTTTTATTATTGTTTTTAAAGGGAGATTCATGATTTTTTAACTTTGAACTTTTATTTAAAGTGAAATTGGTATGTTTTTTCACATTTAACTTTTGTTATGGTCTTTATAATGAAATTTGTGAGTTTTTTTTAACCTGGAACTTTTGTTATGGTTTTAGAGTGAAGTTTGTGAGTATTTTTAACTTGGATCTTTTGTTATGCTTTTTAAAGTGAAATTTGTGAGTTATTTTAACATTGAAGTTTTGTTATGGTCTTTATAGTGAAAATGGTAGGTTTTTCACCTTGGAACTTTTGTTATGGTCTTTATAGTGAAATTGTTAGGTTTTTTAATATTGAACTTTTGCTATGGTCTTTATAGTGAAATTCTTGAGTTTTTTCACTTGGAAATTTTATTATGTTTTTTATAGTGAAATTTGTGAGTTTTTTAACCTGAAACTTTTGTTATGGTTTTAGAGTGAAATTTGTGAGTAATTTTAACTTGGATCTTTTGTTATGCTTTTTATAGTGAAATTTGTGAGTTTTTTAACGTTGAAGTTTTGTTATGGTCTTTATAGTGAAAATGGTAAGTTTTTCACCTTGGAACTTTTGATATGGTGTTTATAGTGAAATTGTTAGGTTTTTTCATATTGAACTTTTGTTATGGTCTTTATTGTGAAATTCGTGAGTTTTTGCACTTGGAACTTTTATTATGTTTTTTATAGTGAAATTTGTGAGTTTTTTTTATCCTGGAACTTTTGTTATGGTTTTAGAGTGAAATTTGTGAGTATTTTTAACGTGGATCTTTTGTTATGCTTTTTATAGTGAAATTGGTGAGTTTTTTAACTTTCAACTTTTGTTATGGTTTTTATAGTGAAATTTTTGACTTTTTTAACCCGAAAATTTTGTATTGGTCTTTATAGTGAAATTGGTGTGTTTTTTAACTTGGAACTTTTATTATAGTTTTTAAAGGGAGATTCATGATTTTTTAACTCTGAACTTTTATTTTGCTTTTTGTAGTATAATGTGTGTGTTTTTTAACTTATACATTTGTTATGGTGTTTATAGTAAAATTTGTGGGGGTTTTAACATGAAACTTTTGTCATGGTATTTATAGTGAATTAGGTGAGTTTTTTAACATGGAACTTTTCATATAAACGTCATGTGAAATTGGAGACTTTTCTGACTTTGTACTTTTGTTATGGTCTTGATAGGGAAATTTGTGAGTTTTTTAACATGGAACTTTTGTTATGGTGTTTATAGTGAAATTGGTATGTTTTTTCACATTTAACTTTTGTTATGGTTTTTATAATGAAATTTGTGAGCTTTTTTTAACCTGGAACTTTTGTTATGGTTTTAGAGTGAAGTTTGTGAGTATTTTTAACTTGGATCTTTTGTTAAGCTTTTTAAAGTGAAATTTGTGAGTTATTTTAACATTGAAGTTTTGTTTCGGTCTTTATAGTGAAAATTGTAAATTTTTCACCTTGGAACTTTTGTTATGGTCTTTATAGTGAAATTGTTAGGTTTTTTAATATTGAACTTTTGCTATGGTCTTTATAGTGAAATTTGTGAGTTTTTTCACTTGGAAATTTTATTATGTTTTTTATAGTGAAATTTGTGAGTTTTTTAACCTGAAACTTTTGTTATGGTTTTAGTGTGAAATTTGAGTAGTTTTAACTTGGATCTTTTGTTATGCTTTTTATAGTGAAATTTGTGAGTTTTTTAACGTTGATGTTTTGTTATGGTCTTTATAGTGAAAATGGTAAGTTTTTCACCTTGGAACTTTTGTTATGGTCTTTATAGTGAAATTGTTAGGTTTTTTCATATTGAACTTTTGTTATGGTCTTTATTGTGAAATTCGTGAGTTTTTGCACTTGGAACTTTTATTATGTTTTTTATAGTGAAATTTGTGAGTTTTTTTTATCCTGGAACTTTTGTTATGGTTTTAGAGTGAAATTTGTGAGTATTTTTAACGTGGATCTTTTGTTATGCTTTTTATAGTGAAATTGGTGAGTTTTTTAACATTCAACTTTTGTTATGGTTTTTATAGTGAAATTTTTGACTTTTTTAACACGAAAATTTTGTATTGGTCTTTATAGTGAAATTGGTGTGTTTTTTAACTTGGAACTTTTATTATTGTTTTTAAAGGGAGATTCATGATTTTTTAACTCTGAACTTTTATTTTGCTTTTTGTAGTATAATGTGTGTGTTTTTTAACTTATACATTTGTTATGGTGTTTATAGTGAAAATGGTAGGTTTTTTAACTTTAACATTGAAGTTTTGTTATGGTCTTTATAGTGAAAATGGTAGGTTTTTCACCTTGGAACTTTTGTTATGGTCTTTATAGTGAAATTGTTAGGTTTTTTAATATTGAACTTTTGCTATGGTCTTTATAGTGAAATTCTTGAGTTTTTTCACTTGGAAATTTTATTATGTTTTTTATAGTGAAATTTGTGAGTTTTTTAACCTGAAACTTTTGTTATGGTTTTAGAGTGAAATTTGTGAGTAATTTTAACTTGGATCTTTTGTTATGCTTTTTATAGTGAAATTTGTGAGTTTTTTAACGTTGAAGTTTTGTTATGGTCTTTATAGTGAAAATGGTAAGTTTTTCACCTTGGAACTTTTGATATGGTGTTTATAGTGAAATTGTTAGGTTTTTTCATATTGAACTTTTGTTATGGTCTTTATTGTGAAATTCGTGAGTTTTTGCACTTGGAACTTTTATTATGTTTTTTATAGTGAAATTTGTGAGTTTTTTTTATCCTGGAACTTTTGTTATGGTTTTAGAGTGAAATTTGTGAGTATTTTTAACGTGGATCTTTTGTTATGCTTTTTATAGTGAAATTGGTGAGTTTTTTAACTTTCAACTTTTGTTATGGTTTTTATAGTGAAATTTTTGACTTTTTTAACCCGAAAATTTTGTATTGGTCTTTATAGTGAAATTGGTGTGTTTTTTAACTTGGAACTTTTATTATAGTTTTTAAAGGGAGATTCATGATTTTTTAACTCTGAACTTTTATTTTGCTTTTTGTAGTATAATGTGTGTGTTTTTTAACTTATACATTTGTTATGGTGTTTATAGTAAAATTTGTGGGGGTTTTAACATGAAACTTTTGTCATGGTATTTATAGTGAATTAGGTGAGTTTTTTAACATGGAACTTTTCATATAAACGTCATGTGAAATTGGAGACTTTTCTGACTTTGTACTTTTGTTATGGTCTTGATAGGGAAATTTGTGAGTTTTTTAACATGGAACTTTTGTTATGGTGTTTATAGTGAAATTGGTATGTTTTTTCACATTTAACTTTTGTTATGGTTTTTATAATGAAATTTGTGAGCTTTTTTTAACCTGGAACTTTTGTTATGGTTTTAGAGTGAAGTTTGTGAGTATTTTTAACTTGGATCTTTTGTTAAGCTTTTTAAAGTGAAATTTGTGAGTTATTTTAACATTGAAGTTTTGTTTCGGTCTTTATAGTGAAAATTGTAAATTTTTCACCTTGGAACTTTTGTTATGGTCTTTATAGTGAAATTGTTAGGTTTTTTAATATTGAACTTTTGCTAAGGTCTTTATAGTGAAATTCGTGAGTTTTTTCACTTGGAAATTTTATTATGTTTTTTATAGTGAAATTTGTGAGTTTTTTAACCTGAAACTTTTGTTATGGTTTTAGTGTGAAATTTGAGTAGTTTTAACTTGGATCTTTTGTTATGCTTTTTATAGTGAAATTTGTGAGTTTTTTAACGTTGAAGTTTTGTTATGGTCTTTATAGTGAAAATGGTAAGTTTTTCACCTTGGAACTTTTGTTATGGTCTTTATAGTGAAATTGTTAGGTTTTTTAATATTGAACTTTTGCTATGGTCTTTATAGTGAAATTCTTGAGTTTTTTCACTTGGAAATTTTATTATGTTTTTTATAGTGAAATTTGTGAGTTTTTTAACCTGAAACTTTTGTTATGGTTTTAGAGTGAAATTTGTGAGTAATTTTAACTTGGATCTTTTGTTATGCTTTTTATAGTGAAATTTGTGAGTTTTTTAACGTTGAAGTTTTGTTATGGTCTTTATAGTGAAAATGGTAAGTTTTTCACCTTGGAACTTTTGATATGGTGTTTATAGTGAAATTGTTAGGTTTTTTCATATTGAACTTTTGTTATGGTCTTTATTGTGAAATTCGTGAGTTTTTGCACTTGGAACTTTTATTATGTTTTTTATAGTGAAATTTGTGAGTTTTTTTTATCCTGGAACTTTTGTTATGGTTTTAGAGTGAAATTTGTGAGTATTTTTAACGTGGATCTTTTGTTATGCTTTTTATAGTGAAATTGGTGAGTTTTTTAACTTTCAACTTTTGTTATGGTTTTTATAGTGAAATTTTTGACTTTTTTAACCCGAAAATTTTGTATTGGTCTTTATAGTGAAATTGGTGTGTTTTTTAACTTGGAACTTTTATTATAGTTTTTAAAGGGAGATTCATGATTTTTTAACTCTGAACTTTTATTTTGCTTTTTGTAGTATAATGTGTGTGTTTTTTAACTTATACATTTGTTATGGTGTTTATAGTAAAATTTGTGGGGGTTTTAACATGAAACTTTTGTCATGGTATTTTTAGTGAATTAGGTGAGTTTTTTAACATGGAACTTTTCATATAAACGTCATGTGAAATTGGAGACTTTTCTGACTTTGTACTTTTGTTATGGTCTTGATAGGGAAATTTGTGAGTTTTTTAACATGGAACTTTTGTTATGGTGTTTATAGTGAAATTGGTATGTTTTTTCACATTTAACTTTTGTTATGGTTTTTATAATGAAATTTGTGAGCTTTTTTTAACCTGGAACTTTTGTTATGGTTTTAGAGTGAAGTTTGTGAGTATTTTTAACTTGGATCTTTTGTTAAGCTTTTTAAAGTGAAATTTGTGAGTTATTTTAACATTGAAGTTTTGTTTCGGTCTTTATAGTGAAAATTGTAAATTTTTCACCTTGGAACTTTTGTTATGGTCTTTATAGTGAAATTGTTAGGTTTTTTAATATTGAACTTTTGCTAAGGTCTTTATAGTGAAATTCGTGAGTTTTTTCACTTGGAAATTTTATTATGTTTTTTATAGTGAAATTTGTGAGTTTTTTAACCTGAAACTTTTGTTATGGTTTTAGTGTGAAATTTGAGTAGTTTTAACTTGGATCTTTTGTTATGCTTTTTATAGTGAAATTTGTGAGTTTTTTAACGTTGAAGTTTTGTTATGGTCTTTATAGTGAAAATGGTAAGTTTTTCACCTTGGAACTTTTGTTATGGTCTTTATAGTGAAATTGTTAGGTTTTTTAATATTGAACTTTTGCTATGGTCTTTATAGTGAAATTCTTGAGTTTTTTCACTTGGAAATTTTATTATGTTTTTTATAGTGAAATTTGTGAGTTTTTTAACCTGAAACTTTTGTTATGGTTTTAGAGTGAAATTTGTGAGTAATTTTAACTTGGATCTTTTGTTATGCTTTTTATAGTGAAATTTGTGAGTTTTTTAACGTTGAAGTTTTGTTATGGTCTTTATAGTGAAAATGGTAAGTTTTTCACCTTGGAACTTTTGATATGGTGTTTATAGTGAAATTGTTAGGTTTTTTCATATTGAACTTTTGTTATGGTCTTTATTGTGAAATTCGTGAGTTTTTGCACTTGGAACTTTTATTATGTTTTTTATAGTGAAATTTGTGAGTTTTTTTTATCCTGGAACTTTTGTTATGGTTTTAGAGTGAAATTTGTGAGTATTTTTAACGTGGATCTTTTGTTATGCTTTTTATAGTGAAATTGGTGAGTTTTTTAACTTTCAACTTTTGTTATGGTTTTTATAGTGAAATTTTTGACTTTTTTAACCCGAAAATTTTGTATTGGTCTTTATAGTGAAATTGGTGTGTTTTTTAACTTGGAAATTTTATTATAGTTTTTAAAGGGAGATTCATGATTTTTTAACTCTGAACTTTTATTTTGCTTTTTGTAGTATAATGTGTGTGTTTTTTAACTTATACATTTGTTATGGTGTTTATAGTATAATTTGTGGGGTTTTTAACATGAAACTTTTGTCATGGTATTTTTAGTGAATTAGGTGAGTTTTTTAACATGGAACTTTTCATATAAACGTCATGTGAAATTGGAGACTTTTCTGACTTTGTACTTTTGTTATGGTCTTGATAGGGAAATTTGTGAGTTTTTTAACATGTAACTTTTGTTATGGTGTTTATAGTGAAATTGGTATGTTTTTTCACATTTAACTTTTGTTATGGTTTTTATAATGAAATTTGTGAGTTTTTTTTAACCTGGAACTTATGTTATGGTTTTAGAGTGAAGTTTGTGAGTATTTTTAACTTGGATCTTTTGTTAAGCTTTTTAAAGTGAAATTTGTGAGTTATTTTAACATTGAAGTTTTGTTTCGGTCTTTATAGTGAAAATTGTAAATTTTTCACCTTGGAACTTTTGTTATGGTCTTTATAGTGAAATTGTTAGGTTTTTTAATATTGAACTTTTGCTATGGTCTTTATAGTGAAATTCGTGAGTTTTTTCACTTGGAAGTTTTATTATGTTTTTTATAGTGAAATTTGTGAGTTTTTTAACCTGAAACTTTTGTTATGGTTTTAGAGTGAAATTTGTGAGTAATTTTAACTTGGATCTTTTGTTATGCTTTTTATAGTGAAATTTGTGAGTTTTTTAACGTTGAAGTTTTGTTATGGTCTTTATAGTGAAAATGGTAAGTTTTTCACCTTTGAACTTTTGTTATGGTCTTTATAGTGAAATTGTTAGGTTTTTTCATATTGAACTTTTGTTATGGTCTTTATTGTGAAATTCGTGAGTTTTTGCATTTGGAACTTTTATTATGTTTTTTATAGTGAAATTTGTGAGTTTTTTTTATCCTGGAACTTTTGTTATGGTTTTAGAGTGAAATTTGTGAGTATTTTTAACGTGGATCTTTTGTTATGCTTTTTATAGTGAAATTGGTGAGTTTTTTAACTTTCAACTTTTGTTATGGTTTTTATAGTGAAATTTTTGACTTTTTTAACCCGAAAATTTTGTATTGGTCTTTATAGTGAAATTGATGTGTTTTTTAACTTGGAACTTTTATTATTGTTTTTATAGGGAGATTCATGATTTTTTAACTTTGAACTTTTATTTAAAGTGAAATTGGTATGTTTTTTCACATTTAACTTTTGTTATGGTCTTTATAATGAAATTTGTGAGTTTTTTTTAACCTGGAACTTTTGTTATGGTTTTAGAGTGAAGTTTGTGAGTATTTTTAACTTGGATCTTTTGTTATGCTTTTTAAAGTGAAATTTGTGAGTTATTTTAACATTGAAGTTTTGTTATGGTCTTTATAGTGAAAATGGTAGGTTTTTCACCTTGGAACTTTTGTTATGGTCTTTATAGTGAAATTGTTAGGTTTTTTAATATTGAACTTTTGCTATGGTCTTTATAGTGAAATTCTTGAGTTTTTTCACTTGGAAATTTTATTATGTTTTTTATAGTGAAATTTGTGAGTTTTTTAACCTGAAACTTTTGTTATGGTTTTAGAGTGAAATTTGTGAGTAATTTTAACTTGGATCTTTTGTTATGCTTTTTATAGTGAAATTTGTGAGTTTTTTAACGTTGAAGTTTTGTTATGGTCTTTATAGTGAAAATGGTAAGTTTTTCACCTTGGAACTTTTGTTATGGTCTTTATAGTGAAATTGTTAGGTTTTTTCATATTGAACTTTTGTTATGGTCTTTATTGTGAAATTCGTGAGTTTTTGCACTTGGAACTTTTATTATGTTTTTTATAGTGAAATTTGTGAGTTTTTTTTATCCTGGAACTTTTGTTATGGTTTTAGAGTGAAATTTGTGAGTATTTTTAACGTGGATCTTTTGTTATGCTTTTTATAGTGAAATTGGTGAGTTTTTTAACTTTCAACTTTTGTTATGGTTTTTATAGTGAAATTTTTGACTTTTTTAACCCGAAAATTTTGTATTGGTCTTTATAGTGAAATTGGTGTGTTTTTTAACTTGGAACTTTTATTATTGTTTTTAAAGGGAGATTCATGATTTTTTAACTCTGAACTTTTATTTTGCTTTTTGTAGTATAATGTGTGTGTTTTTTAACTTATACATTTGTTATGGTGTTTATAGTAAAATTTGTGGGGTTTTTAACATGAAACTTTTGTCATGGTATTTATAGTGAATTAGGTGAGTTTTTTAACATGGAACTTTTCATATAAACGTCATGTGAAATTGGAGACTTTTCTGACTTTGTACTTTTGTTATGGTGTTGATAGGGAAATTTGTGAGTTTTTTAACATGGAACTTTTGTTATGGTGTTTATAGTGAAATTGGTATGTTTTTTCACATTTAACTTTTGTTATGGTTTTTATAATGAAATTTGTGAGTTTTTTTTAACCTGGAACTTTTGTTATGGTTTTAGAGTGAAGTTTGTGAGTATTTTTAACTTGGATCTTTTGTTAAGCTTTTTAAAGTGAAATTTGTGAGCTATTTTAACATTGAAGTTTTGTTTCGGTCTTTATAGTGAAAATTGTAAATTTTTCACCTTGGAACTTTTGTTATGGTCTTTATAGTGAAATTGTTAGGTTTTTTAATATTGAACTTTTGCTATGGTCTTTATAGTGAAATTCGTGAGTTTTTTCACTTGGAAATTTTATTATGTATTTTATAGTGAAATTTGTGAGTTTTTTAACCTGAAACTTTTGTTATGGTTTTAGTGTGAAATTTGAGTAGTTTTAACTTGGATCTTTTGTTATGCTTTTTATAGTGAAATTTGTGAGTTTTTTAACGTTGATGTTTTGTTATGGTCTTTATAGTGAAAATGGTAAGTTTTTCACCTTGAAACTTTTGTTATGGTCTTTATAGTGAAATTGTTAGGTTTTTTCATATTGAACTTTTGTTATGGTCTTTATTGTGAAATTCGTGAGTTTTTGCACTTGGAACTTTTATTATGTTTTTTATAGTGAAATGTGTGAGGTTTTTTTATCCTGGAACTTTTGTTATGGGTTTAGAGTGAAATTTGTGAGTATTTTTAATGTGGATCTTTTGTTATGCTTTTTATAGTGAAATTGGTGAGTTTTTTAACTTTCAACTTTTGTTATGGTTTTTATAGTGAAATTTTTGACTTTTTTAACCCGAAAATTTTGTATTGGTCTTTATAGTGAAATTGGTGTGTTTTTTAACTTGGAACTTTTATTATTGTTTTTAAAGGGAGATTCATGATTTTTTAACTTTGAACTTTTATTTTGCTTTTTGTAGTATAATGTGTGTGTTTTTTAACTTATACATTTGTTATGGTGTTTATAGTAAAATTGGTAAGGTTTTTAACATGAAACTTTTGTCATGGTATTTATAGTGAATTAGGTGAGTTTTTTAACATGGAACTTTTCATATAAACGTCATGTGAAATTGGAGACTTTTCTGACTTTGAACTTTTGTTATGGTCTTGATAGGGAAATTTGTGAGTTTTTTAACATGGAACTTTTGTTATGGTGTTTATAGTGAAATTGGTATGTTTTTTCACATTTAACTTTTGTTATGGTCTTTATAATGAAATTTGTGAGTTTTTTTTAACCTGGAACTTTTGTTATGGTTTTAGAGTGAAGTTTGTGAGTATTTTTAACTTGGATCTTTTGTTATGCTTTTTAAAGTGAAATTTGTGAGTTATTTTAACATTGAAGTTTTGTTACGGTCTTTATAGTGAAAATTGTAAGTTTTTCACCTTGGAACTTTTGTTATGGTCTTTATAGTGAAATTGTTAGGTTTTTTAATATTGAACTTTTGCTATGGTCTTTATAGTGAAATTCGTGAGTTTTTTCACTTGGAAATTTTATTATGTTTTTTATAGTGAAATTTGTGAGGTTTTTAACCTGAAACTTTTGTTATGGTTTTCGAGTGA
This sequence comes from Lathyrus sativus, assembly GCA_963859935.3. Classification (NCBI taxonomy): domain Eukaryota; kingdom Viridiplantae; phylum Streptophyta; class Magnoliopsida; order Fabales; family Fabaceae; genus Lathyrus; species Lathyrus sativus. The sequence continues at coordinate 326,548,606 of OZ012737.1, read as the reverse complement.
AATTTGTGAGTAATTTTAACTTGGATCTTTTGTTATGCTTTTTATAGTGAAATTTGTGAGTTTTTTAACGTTGAAGTTTTGTTATGGTCTTTATAGTGAAAATGGTAAGTTTTTCACCTTGGAACTTTTGTTATGGTCTTTATAGCGAAATTGTTAGGTTTTTTCATATTGAACTTTTGTTATGGTCTTTATTGTGAAATTCGTGAGTTTGTGCACTTGGAACTTTTATTATGTTTTTTATAGTGAAATTTGTGAGTTTTTTTTATCCTGGAACTTTTGTTATGGTTTTAGAGTGAAATTTGTGAGTATTTTTAACGTGGATCTTTTGTTATGCTTTTTATAGTGAAATTGGTGAGTTTTTTAACTTTCAACTTTTGTTATGGTTTTTATAGTGAAATTTTTGACTTTTTTAACCCGAAAATTTTGTATTGGTCTTTATAGTGAAATTGGTGTGTTTTTTAACTTGGAACTTTTATTATTGTTTTTAAAGGGAGATTCATGATTTTTTAACTTTGAACTTTTATTTTGCTTTTTGTAGTATAATGTGTGTGTTTTTTAACTTATACATTTGTTATGGTGTTTATAGTAAAATTTGTAAGGTTTTTAACATGAAACTTTTGTCATGGTATTTATAGTGAATTAGGTGAGTTTTTTAACATGGAACTTTTCATATAAACTTCATGTGAAATTGGACACTTTTCTGACTTTGAACTTTTGTTATGGTCTTGATAGGGAAATTTGTGAGTTTTTTAACATGGTCTTTTGTTATGGTGTTTATAGTGAAATTGGTATATTTTTCACATTTAACTTTTGTTATGGTCTTTATAGTGAAATTTGTGAGTTTTTTTTAACCTGGAACTTTTGTTATGGTTTTAGAGTGAAATTTGTGAGTATTTTTAACTTGGATCTTTTGTTATGCTTTTTAAAGTGAAATTTGTGAGTTATTTTAACATTGAAGTTTTGTTATGGTCTTTATAGTGAAAATGGTAGGTTTTTCACATTGGAACTTTTGTTATGGTCTTTATAGTGAAATCGTTATGTTTTTTCATATTGAACTTTTGTTATGGTCTTTATTGTGAAATTAATGATTTTTTCACTTGGAACTCTTATTATGTTTTTAATAGTGAAATTTTTGAGTTTTTTTTAACCTGGAACTTTTATTCTGGTTTTAGAGTGAAATTTGTGAGTATTTTTAACTTGGATCTTTTGTTATGCTTTTTATAGTGAAATTTGTGAGTTTTTTAACGTTGAAGTTTTGTTATGGTCTTTATAGTGAAAATGGTAAGTTTTTCAATTTGGAACTTTTGTTATGGTCTTTATAGTGAAATTGTTAGGTTTTTTCATATTGAACATTTGTTATGGTCTTTATTGTGAAATTCGTGAGTTTTAGCACTTGGAACTTTTATTATGTTTTTTATGGTGAAATTTGTGAGTTTTTTTTATCGTGGAACTTTTGTTATGGTTTTAGAGTGAATTTTGTGAGTATTTTTAACGTGGATCTTTTGTTATGCTTTTTATCGTGAAATTGGTGAGTTTTTTAACTTTCAACTTTTGTTATGGTTTTTATAGTGAAATTTTTGACTTTTTTAACCCGAAAATTTTGTATTGGTCTTTATAGTGAAATTGATGTGTTTTTTAACTTGGAACTTTTATTATTGTTTTTAAAGGGAGATTCATGATTTTTTAACTCTGAACTTTTATTTTGCTTTTTGTAGTATAATGTGTGTGTTTTTTAACTTATACATTTGTTATGGTGTTTATAGTAAAATTTGTGGGGTTTTTAACATGAAACTTTTGTCATGGTATTTATAGTGAATTAGGTGAGTTTTTTAACATGGAACTTTTCATATAAACGTCATGTGAAATTGGAGACTTTTCTGACTTTGAACTTTTGTTATGGTCTTGATAGGGAAATTTGTGAGTTTTTTAACATGGAATTTTTGTTATGGTGTTTATAGTGAAATTGGTATGTTTTTTCACATTTAACTTTTGTTATGGTTTTTATAATGAAATTTGTGAGTTTTTTTTAACCTGGAACTTTTGTTATGGTTTTAGAGTGAAGTTTGTGAGTATTTTTAACTTGGATCTTTTGTTAAGCTTTTTAAAGTGAAATTTGTGAGTTATTTTAACATTGAAGTTTTGTTTCGGTCTTTATAGTGAAAATTGTAAGTTTTTCACCTTGGAACTTTTGTTATGGTCTTTATAGTGAAATTGTTAGGTTTTTTAATATTGAACTTTTGCTATGGTCTTTATAGTGAAATTCGTGAGTTTTTTCACTTGGAAATTTTATTATGTTTTTTATAGTGAAATTTGTGAGTTTTTTAACCTGAAACTTTTGTTATGGTTTTAGTGTGAAATTTGTGAGTAATTTTAACTTGGATCTTTTGTTATGCTTTTTATAGTGAAATTTGTGAGTTTTTTAACGTTGAAGTTTTGTTATGGTCTTTATAGTGAAAATGGTAAGTTTTTCACCTTGAAACTTTTGTTATGGTCTTTATAGTGAAATTGTTAGGTTTTCTCATATTGAACTTCTGTTATGGTCTTTATTGTGAAATTCGTGAGTTTTTGCACTTGGAACTTTTATTATGTTTTTTATAGTGAAATTTGTGAGTTTTTTTATCCTGGAACTTTTGTTATGGTTTTAGAGTGAAATTTGTGAGTATTTTTAACGTGGATCTTTTGTTATGCTTTTTATAGTGAAATTGGTGAGCTTTTTAACTTTCAACTTTTGTTATGGTTTTTATAGTGAAATTTTTGACTTTTTTAACCCGAAAATTTTGTATTGGTCTTTATAGTGAAATTGGTGTGTTTTTTAACTTGGAACTTTTATTATTGTTTTTAAAGGGAGATTCATGATTTTTTAACTTTGAACTTTTATTTTGCTTTTTGTAGTATAATGTGTGTGTTTTTTAACTTATACATTTGTTATGGTGTTTATAGTAAAATTGGTAAGGTTTTTAACATGAAACTTTTGTCATGGTATTTATAGTGAATTAGGTGAGTTTTTTAACATGTAACTTTTCATATAAACGTCATGTGAAATTGGAGACTTTTTTGACTTTGAACTTTTGTTATGGTCTTGATAGGGAAATTTGTGAGTTTTTTAACATGGAACTTTTGTTATGGTGTTTATAGTGAAATTGGTATGTTTTTTCACATTTAACTTTTGTTATGGTCTTTATAATGAAATTTGTGAGTTTTTTTTAACCTGGAACTTTTGTTATGGTTTTAGATGAAGTTTGTAAGTATTTTTAACTTGGATCTTTTGTTATGCTTTTTAAAGTGAAATTTGTGAGTTATTTTAACATTGAAGTTTTGTTACGGTCTTTATAGTGAAAATTGTAAGTTTTTCACCTTGGAACTTTTGTTATGGTCTTTATAGTGAAATTGTTAGGTTTTTTAATATTGAACTTTTGCTATGGTCTTTATAGTGAAATTCTTGAGTTTTTTCACTTGGAAATTTTATTATGTTTTTTATAGTGAAATTTGTGAGTTTTTTAACCTGAAACTTTTGTTATGGTTTTAGAGTGAAATTTGTGAGTAATTTTAACTTGGATCTTTTGTTATTCTTTTTATAGTGAAATTTGTGAGTTTTTTAACGTTGAAGTTTTGTTATGGTCTTTATAGTGAAAATGGTAAGTTTTTCACCTTGGAACTTTTGTTATGGTCTTTATAGTGAAATTGTTAGGTTTTTTCATATTGAACTTTTGTTATGGTCTTTATTGTGAAATTCGTGAGTTTTTGCACTTGGAACTTTTATTATGTTTTTTATAGTGAAATTTGTGAGTTTTTTTTATCCTGGAACTTTTGTTATGGTTTTAGAGTGAAATTTGTGAGTATTTTTAACGTGGATCTTTTGTTATGCTTTTTATAGTGAAATTGGTGAGTTTTTTAACTTTCAACTTTTGTTATGGTTTTTATAGTGAAATTTTTGACTTTTTTAACGCGAAAATTTTGTATTGGTCTTTATAGTGAAATTGGTGTGTTTTTTAACTTGGAACTTTTATTATTGTTTTTAATGGGAGATTCATGATTTTTTAACTTTGAACTTTTATTTTGCTTTTTGTAGTATAATGTGTGTGTTTTTTAACTTATACATTTGTTATGGTGTTTATAGTAAAATTTGTAAGGTTTTTAACATGAAACTTTTGTCATGGTATTTATAGTGAATTAGGTGAGTTTTTTATCATGGAACTTTTCATATAAACGTCATGTGAAATTGGAGACTTTTCTGACTTTGAACTTTTGTTATGGTCTTGATAGGGAAATTTGTGACTTTTTTAACATGGAACTTTTGTTATGGTGTTTATAGTGAAATTGGTATGTTTTTTCACATTTAACTTTTGTTATGGTCTTTATAATGAAATTTGTGAGTTTTCTTTAACCTGGAACTTTTGTTATGGTTTTAGAGTGAAGTTTGTGAGTATTTTTAACTTGGATCTTTTGTTATGCTTTTTAAAGTGAAATTTGTGAGTTATTTTAACATTGAAGTTTTGTTACGGTCTTTATAGTGAAAATTGTAAGTTTTTCACCTTTGAACTTTTGTTATGGTCTTTATAGTGAAATTGTTAGGTTTTTTAATATTGAACTTTTGCTATGGTCTTTATAGTGAAATTCGTGAGTTTTTTCACTTGGAAATTTTATTATGTTTTTTATAGTGAAATTTGTGAGTTTTTTTAACCTGAAACTTTTGTTATGGTTTTAGAGTGAAATTTGTGAGTAATTTTAACTTGGATCTTTTGTTATGCTTTTTATAGTGAAATTTGTGAGTTTTTTAACGTTGAAGTTTTGTTATGGTCTTTATAGTGAAAATGGTAAGTTTTTCACCTTGGAACTTTTGTTATGGTCTTTATAGTGAAATTGTTAGGTTTTTTCATATTGAACTTTTATTATGGTCTTTATTGTGAAATTCGTGAGTTTTTGCACTTGGAACTTTTATTATGTTTTTTATAGTGAGATTTGTGAGTTTTTTTATCCTGGAACTTTTGTTATGGTTTTAGAGTGAAATTTGTGAGTATTTTTGACGTGGATCTTTTGTTATGCTTTTTATAGTGAAATTGGTGAGTTTTTTAACTTTCAACTTTTCTTCTGGTTTTTATAGTGAAATTTTTGACTTTTTTAACTCGAAAATTTTGTATAGGTCTTTATAGTGAAATTGGTGTGTTTTTTAACTTGGAACTTTTATATTTGTTTTTAAAGGGAGATTCATGATTTTTTAACTTTGAACTTTTATTTTGGTTTTTCTAGTAAAAAGTGTGTGTATTTTAACTTATACATTTGTTATGGTGTTTATAGTGAAATTTGTGAGGTTTTTAACATGAAACTTTTGTCATGGTATTTCTAGTGAATTAGGTGAGTTTTTTAACATGGAATTTTTATATAAACTTCATGTGAAATTGGAGATTTTTCTGACTTTGAACTTTTGTTATGGTCTTGATAGAGAAATTTGTGTGTTTTTTAACATGGAACTTTTGTTATGGTGTTTAAAGTGAAATTAGTAAGTTTTTTCACATTTAACTTTTGTTATGGCCTTTATAGTGAAATTTTTGAGTTTTTTTAACCTGGAACTTTTGTTATTATTTTAGAGTGAAATTTGTGAGTATTTTTAACTTGCATCTTTTGTTATGCTTTTTATAGTGAAATTTGTGAGTTTTTTAAGATTGAAGTTTTGTTATAGTCTTTACAGTGAAAATGGTAAGTTTTTCACCTTAGAACTTTTGTTATGGTCTTTATAGTGAAATTGTTAGGTTTTTTCATATTGAGCTTTTGTTATGGTCTTTATAGTAAAATTAATGATTTTTTCACTTGGAACCCTTATTATGTTTTTAATAGTGAAATGTGTGAGTTTTTTTTAACCTGGAACTTTTGTTATGGTTTTAGAGGTAAATTTGTGAGTATTTTTAACTTGGATCTTTTGTTATGCTTTTTAAAGTGAAATTTGTGAGTTTTTTTAACATTGAAGTTTTGTTATGGTCTTTATAGTGAAAAAATTGTAAGTTTTTCACCTTGGAACTTTTGTTACGGTCTTTATAGTGAAATTGTTAGGTTTTTTCATATTGAACTTTTGCTATGGTCTTTATAGTGAAATTCGTGAGTTTTTTAACTTGGAAATTTTATTATGTTTTTTATAGTGAAATTTGTGAGTTTTTTAACCTGAAAATTTTGTTATGGTTTTAGAGTGAAATTTGTGAGTAATTTTAACTTGGATCTTTTGTTATGCTTTTTATAGTGAAATTTGTGAGTTTTTTAACATTGAAGTTTTGTTATGGTCTTTATAGTGAAAATGTTAAGATTTTCACCTTGGAACTTTTGTTATGGTCTTTATAGCGAAATTGATAGGTTTTTTCATATTGACCTTTTGTTATGGTCTTTATAGTGAAATTCGTGAGTTTTTTCACTTTGAACTTTTATTATGTTTTTTATAGTGAAATTTGTGAGTTTTTTTAACCTAGAACTTTTGTTATGGTTTTAGAGTGAATTTTGTGAGTGTTTTTAACGTGGATCTTTTGTTATGCTTTTTATAGTGAAATTGGTGAGTTTTTTAACTTTCAACTTTTGTTATGGTTTTTATAGTGAAATTTTTGACTTTTTTAACCCGAAAATTTTGTATTGGTCTTTATAGTGAAATCGGTGTGTTTTTTAACTTGGAACTTTTATTATTGTTTTTAAAGGGAGATTCATGATTTTTTAACTTTGAACTTTTATTTTGCTTTTTGTAGTGAAATGTGTTTGTTTTTTAACTTATACATTTGTTATGGTGTTTATAGTAAAATTTGTAAGGTTTTTAACATGAAACTTTTGTCATGGTATTTATAGTGAATTAGGTGAGTTTTTTAACATGGAACTTTTCATATAAACGTCATGTGAAATTGGAGACTTTTCTGACTTTGAACTTTTGTTATGGTCTTGATAGGGAAATTTGTGAGTTTTTTAGCATGGAACTTTTGTTATGGTGTTTATAGTGAAATTGGTATGTTTTTTCACATTTAACTTTTGTTATGGTCTTTATAGTGAAATTTGTGAGTTTTTTTTAACCTGGAACTTTTGTTATGGTTTTAGAGTGAAATTTGTGAGTATTTTTAACTTGGATCTTTTGTTATGCTTTTTAAAGTGAAATTTGTGAGTTATTTTAACATTGAAGTTTTGTTATGGTCTTTATAGTGAAAATTGTTAGTTTTTCATCTTGGAACTTTTGTTATGGTCTTTATAGTGAAATTGTTAGGTTTTTTCATATTGAACTTTTGTTATGGTCTTTATAGTGAAATTCGTGAGTTTTTTCACTTGGAAATTTTATTATGTTTTTTATAGTGGAATTTGTGAGTTTTTTAACCTGAAACTTTTGTTATGGTTTTAGAGTGAAATTTGTGAGTAATTTTAACTTGGATCTTTTGTTATGCTTTTTATAGTGAAATTGTGAGTTTTTTAACGTTGAAGTTTTTTTATGGTCTTTATAGTGAAAATGGTAAGTTTTTCACCTTGGAACTTTTGTTATGGTCTTTATAGTGAAATTGTTAGGTTTTTTCATATTGAACTTTTGTTATGGTCTTTGTTGTGAAATTCGTGAGTTTTTACACTTGGAACTTTTATAATGTTTTTTATAGTGAAATTTGTGAGTTTTTTTTATCCTTGAACTTTTGTTATGGTTTTAGAGTGAAATTTGTGAGTATTTTTAACGTGGATCTTTTGTTATGCTTTTTATAGTGAAATTGGTGAGTTTTTTAACATTCAACTTTTGTTATGGTTTTTATAGTGAAATTTTTGAGTTTTTTAACCCGAAAATTTTGTATTGGTGTTTATAGTGAAATTGGTGTGTTTTTTAACTTGGAACTTTTATTATTGTTTTTAAAGGGAGATTCATGATTTTTTAACTTTGAACTTTTATTTTGCTTTTTGTAGTATAATGTGTGTGTTTTTTTAACTTATACATTTGTTATGGTGTTTATAGTAAAATTTGTAAGGTTTTTAACATGAAACTTTTGTCATGATATTTATAGTGAATTAGGTGAGTTTTTTAACATGGAACTTTTCATATAAACGTCATGTGAAATTGGAGACTTTTCTGACTTTGAACTTTTGTTATGGTCTTGATAGGGAAATTTGTGAGTTTTTTAACATGGAACTTTTGTTATGGTGTTTATAGTGAAATTGGTATGTTTTTTCACATTTAACTTTTGTTATGGTCTTTATAATGAAATTTGTATGTTTTTTTTAACCTGGAACTTTTGTTATGGTTTTAGAGTGAAGTTTGTGAGTATTTTTAACTTGGATCTTTTGTTATGCTTTTTAAAGTGAAATTTGTGAGTTATTTTAACATTGAAGTTTTGTTACGGTCTTTATAGTGAAAATTGTAAGTTTTTCACCTTGGAACTTTTGTTATGGTCTTTATAGTGAAATTGTTAGGTTTTTTAATATTGAACTTTTGCTATGGTCTTTATAGTGAAATTCGTGAGTTTTTTCACTTGGAAATTTTATTATGTTTTTTATAGTGAAATTTGTGAGTTTTTTAACCTGAAACTTTTGTTATGGTTTTAGAGTGAAATTTGTGAGTAATTTTAACTTGGATCTTTTGTTATGCTTTTTATAGTGAAATTTGTGAGTTTTTTAACGTTGAAGTTTTGTTATGGTCTTTATAGTGAAAATGGTAAGTTTTTCACCTTGGAACTTTTGTTATGGTCTTTATAGTGAAATTGTTAGGTTTTTTCATATTGAACTTTTGTTATGGTCTTTATTATGAAATTCGTGAGTTTTTGCACTTGGAACTTTTATTATGTTTTTTATAGTGAAATTTGTGAGTTTTTTTTATCCTGGAACTTTTGTTATGGTTTTAGAGTGAAATTTGTGAGTATTTTTAACGTGGATCTTTTGTTATGCTTTTTATAGTGAAATTGGTGAGTTTTTTAACTTTCAACTTTTGTTATGGTTTTTATAGTGAAATTTTTGACTTTTTTAACGCGAAAATTTTGTATTGGTCTTTATAGTGAAATTGGTGTGTTTTTTAACTTGGAACTTTTATTATTGTTTTTAATGGGAGATTCATGATTTTTTAACTTTGAACTTTTATTTTGCTTTTTGTAGTATAATGTGTGTGTTTTTTAACTTATACATTTGTTATGGTGTTTATAGTAAAATTTGTAAGGTTTTTAACATGAAACTTTTGTCATGGTATTTATAGTGAATTAGGTGAGTTTTTTAACATGGAACTTTTCATATAAACGTCATGTGAAATTGGAGACTTTTCTGACTTTGAACTTTTGTTATGGTCTTGATAGGGAAATTTGTGAGTTTTTTAACATGGAACTTTTGTTATGGTGTTTATAGTGAAATTGGTATGTTTTTTCACATTTAACTTTTGTTATGGTCTTTATAATGAAATTTGTGAGTTTTTTTTAACCTGGAACTTTTGTTATGGTTTTAGAGTGAAGTTTGTGAGTATTTTTAACTTGGATCTTTTGTTATGCTTTTTAAAGTGAAATTTGTGAGTTATTTTAACATTGAAGTTTTGTTACGGTCCTTATAGTGAAAATTGTAAGTTTTTCACCTTTGAACTTTTGTTATGGTCTTTATAGTGAAATTGTTAGGTTTTTTAATATTGAACTTTTGCTATGGTCTTTATAGTGAAATTCGTGAGTTTTTTCACTTGGAAATTTTATTATGTTTTTTATAGTGAAATTTGTGAGTTTTTTTAACCTGAAACTTTTGTTATGGTTTTAGAGTGAAATTTGTAAGTAATTTTAACTTGGATCTTTTGTTATGCTTTTTATAGTGAAATTTGTGAGTTTTTTAACGTTGAAGTTTTGTTATGGTCTTTATAGTGAAAATGGTAAGTTTTTCACCTTGGAACTTTTGTTATGGTCTTTATAGTGAAATTGTTAGGTTTTTTCATATTGAACTTTTATTATGGTCTTTATTGTGAAATTCGTGAGTTTTTGCACTTGGAACTTTTATTATGTTTTTTATAGTGAGATTTGTGAGTTTTTTTATCCTGGAACTTTTGTTATGGTTTTAGAGTGAAATTTGTGAGTATTTTTGACGTGGATCTTTTGTTATGCTTTTTATAGTGAAATTGGTGAGTTTTTTAACTTTCAACTTTTCTTCTGGTTTTTATAGTGAAATTTTTGACTTTTTTAACTCGAAAATATTGTATAGGTCTTTATAGTGAAATTGGTGTGTTTTTTAACTTGGAACTTTTATATTTGTTTTTAAAGGGAGATTCATGATTTTTTAACTTTGAACTTTTATTTTGGTTTTTCTAGTAAAAAGTGTGTGTATTTTAATTTATACATTTGTTATGGTGTTTATAGTGAAATTTGTGAGGTTTTTAACATGAAACTTTTGTCATGGTATTTCTAGTGAATTAGGTGAGTTTTTTAACATGGAATTTTTATATAAACTTCATGTGAAATTGGAGATTTTTCTGACTTTGAACTTTTGTTATGGTCTTGATAGAGAAATTTGTGTGTTTTTTAACATGGAACTTTTGTTATGGTGTTTAAAGTGAAATTAGTAAGTTTTTTCACATTTAACTTTTGTTATGGCCTTTATAGTGAAATTTGTGAGTTTTTTTAACCTGGAACTTTTGTTATTATTTTAGAGTGAAATTTGTGAGTATTTTTAACTTGCATCTTTTGTTATGCTTTTTATAGTGAAATTTGTGAGTTTTTTAAGATTGAAGTTTTGTTATAGTCTTTATAGTGAAAATGGTAAGTTTTTCACCTTAGAACTTTTGTTATGGTCTTTATAGTGAAATTGTTAGGTTTTTTCATATTGAGCTTTTGTTATGGTCTTTATAGTAAAATTAATGATTTTTTCACTTGGAACCCTTATTATGTTTTTAATAGTGAAATTTGTGTTTTTTTTTAACCTGGAACTTTTGTTATGGTTTTAGAGGTAAATTTGTGAGTATTTTTAACTTGGATCTTTTGTTATGCTTTTTAAAGTGAAATTTGTGAGTTTTTTTAACATTGAAGTTTTGTTATGGTCTTTATAGTGAAAAAATTGTAAGTTTTTCACCTTGGAACTTTTGTTACGGTCTTTATAGTGAAATTGTTAGGTTTTTTCATATTGAACTTTTGCTATGGTCTTTATAGTGAAATTCGTGAGTTTTTTAACTTGGAAATTTTATTATGTTTTTTATAGTGAAATTTGTGAGTTTTTTAACCTGAAACTTTTGTTATGGTTTTAGAGTGAAATTTGTGAGTAATTTTAACTTGGATCTTTTGTTATGCCTTTTATAGTGAAATTTGTGAGTTTTTTAACATTGAAGTTTTGTTATGGTCTTTATAGTGAAAATGTTAAGATTTTCACCTTGGAACTTTTGTTATGGTCTTTATAGCGAAATTGATAGGTTTTTTCATATTGACCTTTTGTTATGGTCTTTATAGTGAAATTCGTGAGTTTTTTCACTTTGAACTTTTATTATGTTTTTTATAGTGAAATTTGTGAGTTTTTTTAACCTAGAACTTTTGTTATGGTTTTAGAGTGAATTTTGTGAGTATTTTTAACGTGGATCTTTTGTTATGCTTTTTATAGTGAAATTGGTGAGTTTTTTAACTTTCAACTTTTGTTATGGTTTTTATAGTGAAATTTTTGACTTTTTTAACCCGAAAATTTTGTATTGGTGTTTATAGTGAAATTGGTGTGTTTTTTAACTTGGAACTTTTATTATTGTTTTTAAAGGGAGATTCATGATTTTTTAACTTTGAACTTTTATTTTGCTTTTTGTAGTATAATGTGTGTGTTTTTTTAACTTATACATTTGTTATGGTGTTTATAGTAAAATTTGTAAGGTTTTTAACATGAAACTTTTGTCATGATATTTATAGTGAATTAGGTGAGTTTTTTAACATGGAACTTTTCATATAAACGTCATGTGAAATTGGAGACTTTTCTGACTTTGAACTTTTGTTATGGTCTTGATAGGGAAATTTGTGAGTTTTTTAACATGGAACTTTTGTTATGGTGTTTATAGTGAAATTGGTATGTTTTTTCACATTTAACTTTTGTTATGGTCTTTATAATGAAATTTGTGAGTTTTTTTTAACCTGGAACTTTTGTTATGGTTTTAGAGTGAAGTTTGTGAGTATTTTTAACTTGGATCTTTTGTTATGCTTTTTAAAGTGAAATTTGTGAGTTATTTTAACATTGAAGTTTTGTTACGGTCTTTATAGTGAAAATTGTAAGTTTTTCACCTTGGAACTTTTGTTATGGTCTTTATAGTGAAATTGTTAGGTTTTTTAATATTGAACTTTTGCTATGGTCTTTATAGTGAAATTCGTGAGTTTTTTCACTTGGAAATTTTATTATGTTTTTTATAGTGAAATTTGTGAGTTTTTTAACCTGAAACTTTTGTTATGGTTTTAGAGTGAAATTTGTGAGTAATTTTAACTTGGATCTTTTGTTATGCTTTTTATAGTGAAATTTGTGAGTTTTTTAACGTTGAAGTTTTGTTATGGTCTTTATAGTGAAAATGGTAAGTTTTTCAGCTTGGAACTTTTGTTATGGTCTTTATAGTGAAATTGTTAGGTTTTTTCATATTGAACTTTTGTTATGGTCTTTATTATGAAATTCGTGAGTTTTTGCACTTGGAACTTTTATTATGTTTTTTATAGTGAAATTTGTGAGTTTTTTTTATCCTGGAACTTTTGTTATGGTTTTAGAGTGAAATTTGTGAGTATTTTTAACGTGGATCTTTTGTTATGCTTTTTATAGTGAAATTGGTGAGTTTTTTAACTTTCAACTTTTGTTATGGTTTTTATAGTGAAATTTTTGACTTTTTTAACGCGAAAATTTTGTATTGGTCTTTATAGTGAAATTGGTGTGTTTTTTAACTTGGAACTTTTATTATTGTTTTTAATGGGAGATTCATGTTTTTTAACTTTGAACTTTTATTTTGCTTTTTGTAGTATAATGTGTGTGTTTTTTAACTTATACATTTGTTATGGTGTTTATAGTAAAATTTGTAAGGTTTTTAACATGAAACTTTTGTCATGGTATTTATAGTGAATTAGGTGAGTTTTTTAACATGGAACTTTTCATATAAACGTCATGTGAAATTGGAGACTTTTCTGACTTTGAACTTTTGTTATGGTCTTGATAGGGAAATTTGTGAGTTTTTTAACATGGAACTTTTGTTATGGTGTTTATAGTGAAATTGGTATGTTTTTTCACATTTAACTTTTGTTATGGTCTTTATAATGAAATTTGTGAGTTTTTTTTAACCTGGAACTTTTGTTATGGTTTTAGAGTGAAGTTTGTGAGTATTTTTAACTTGGATCTTTTGTTATGCTTTTTAAAGTGAAATTTGTGAGTTATTTTAACATTGAAGTTTTGTTACGGTCTTTATAGTGAAAATTGTAAGTTTTTCACCTTTGAACTTTTGTTATGGTCTTTATAGTGAAATTGTTAGGTTTTTTAATATTGAACTTTTGCTATGGTCTTTATAGTGAAATTCGTGAGTTTTTTCACTTGGAAATTTTATTATGTTTTTTATAGTGAAATTTGTGAGTTTTTTTAACCTGAAACTTTTGTTATGGTTTTAGAGTGAAATTTGTAAGTAATTTTAACTTGGATCTTTTGTTATGCTTTTTATAGTGAAATTTGTGAGTTTTTTAACGTTGAAGTTTTGTTATGGTCTTTATAGTGAAAATGGTAAGTTTTTCACCTTGGAACTTTTGTTATGGTCTTTATAGTGAAATTGTTAGGTTTTTTCATATTGAACTTTTATTATGGTCTTTATTGTGAAATTCGTGAGTTTTTGCACTAGGAACTTTTATTATGTTTTTTATAGTGAGATTTGTGAGTTTTTTTATCCTGGAACTTTTGTTATGGTTTTAGAGTGAAATTTGTGAGTATTTTTGACGTGGATCTTTTGTTATTCTTTTTATAGTGAAATTGGTGAGTTTTTTAACTTTCAACTTTTCTTCTGGTTTTTATAGTGAAATTGGTGTGTTTTTTAACTTGGAACTTTTATATTTGTTTTTAAAGGGAGATTCATGATTTTTTAACTTTGAACTTTTATTTTGGTTTTTCTAGTAAAAAGTGTGTGTATTTTAACTTATACATTTGTTATGGTGTTTATAGTGAAATTTGTGAGGTTTTTAACATGAAACTTTTGTCATGGTATTTCTAGTGAATTAGGTGAGTTTTTTAACATGGAATTTTTATATAAACTTCATGTGAAATTGGAGATTTTTCTGACTTTGAACTTTTGTTATGGTCTTGATAGAGAAATTTGTGTGTTTTTTAACATGGAACTTTTGTTATGGTGTTTAAAGTGAAATTAGTAAGTTTTTTCACATTTAACTTTTGTTATGGCCTTTATAGTGAAATTTGTGAGTTTTTTTAACCTGGAACTTTTGTTATTATTTTAGAGTGAAATTTGTGAGTATTTTTAACTTGCATCTTTTGTTATGCTTTTTATAGTGAAATTTGTGAGTTTTTTAAGATTGAAGTTTTGTTATAGTCTTTATAGTGAAAATGGTAAGTTTTTCACCTTAGAACTTTTGTTATGGTCTTTATAGTGAAATTGTTAGGTTTTTTCATATTGAGCTTTTGTTATGGTCTTTATAGTAAAATTAATGATTTTTTCACTTGGAACCCTTATTATGTTTTTAATAGTGAAATTTGTGAGTTTTTTTTAACCTGGAACTTTTGTTATGGTTTTAGAGGTAAATTTGTGAGTATTTTTAACTTGGTCTTTTGTTATGCTTTTTAAAGTGAAATTTGTGAGTTTTTTTAACATTGAAGTTTTGTTATGGTCTTTATAGTGAAAAAATTGTAAGTTTTTCACCTTGGAACTTTTGTTACGGTCTTTATAGTGAAATTGTTAGGTTTTTTCATATTGAACTTTTGCTATGGTCTTTATAGTGAAATTCGTGAGTTTTTTAACTTGGAAATTTTATTATGTTTTTTATAGTGAAATTTGTGAGTTTTTTAACCTGAAACTTTTGTTATGGTTTTAGAGTGAAATTTGTGAGTAATTTTAACTTGGATCTCTTGTTATGCTTTTTATAGTGAAATTTGTGAGTTTTTTAACATTGAAGTTTTGTTATGGTCTTTATAGTGAAAATGTTAAGATTTTCACCTTGGAACTTTTGTTATGGTCTTTATAGCGAAATGGATAGGTTTTTTCATATTGACCTTTTGTTATGGTCTTTATAGTGAAATTCGTGAGTTTTTTCACTTTGAACTTTTATTATGTTTTTTATAGTGAAATTTGTGAGTTTTTTTAACCTAGAACTTTTGTTATGGTTTTAGAGTGAATTTTGTGAGTATTTTTAACGTGGATCTTTTGTTATGCTTTTTATAGTGAAATTGGTGAGTTTTTTAACTTTCAACTTTTGTTATGGTTTTTATAGTGAAATTTTTGACTTTTTTAACCCGAAAATTTTGTATTGGTCTTTATAGTGAAATCGATGTGTTTTTTAACTTGGAACTTTTATTATTGTTTTTAAAGGGAGATTCATGATTTTTTAACTTTGAACTTTTATTTTGCTTTTTGTAGTGAAATGTGTGTGTTTTTTAACTTATACATTTGTTATGGTGTTTATAGTAAAATTTGTAAGGTTTTTAACATGAAACTTTTGTCATGGTATTTATAGTGAATTAGGTGAGTTTTTTAACATGGAACTTTTCATATAAACGTCATGTGAAATTGTAGACTTTTCTGACTTTGAACTTTTGTTATGGTCTTGATAGGGAAATTTGTGAGTTTTTTAGCATGGAACTTTTGTTATGGTGTTTATAGTGAAATTGGTATGTTTTTTCACATTTAACTTTTGTTATGGTCTTTATAGTGAAATTTGTGAGTTTTTTTAAACTGGAACTTTTGTTATGGTTTTAGAGTGAAATTTGTGAGTATTTTTAACTTGGATCTTTTGTTATGCTTTTTAAAGTGAAATTTGTGAGTTATTTTAACATTGAAGTTTTGTTATGGTCTTTATAGTGAAAATTGTTAGTTTTTCATCTTGGAACTTTTGTTATGGTCTTTATAGTGAAATTGTTAGGTTTTTTCATATTGAACTTTTGCTATGGTCTTTATAGTGAAATTCGTGAGTTTTTTCACTTGGAAATTTTATTATGTTTTTTATAGTGGAATTTGTGAGTTTTTTAACCTGAAACTTTTGTTATGGTTTTAGAGTGAAATTTGTGAGTAATTTTAACTTGGATCTTTTGTTATGCTTTTTATAGTAAAATTTGTGAGTTTTTTAACATTGAAGTTTTGTTATGGTCTTTATAGTGAAAATTGTAAGTTTTTCACCTTGGAACTTTTGTTACGGTCTTTATAGTGAAATTGTTAGGTTTTTTCATATTGAACTTTTGTTATGGTCTTTATAGTGAAATTCGTGAGTTTTTTCACTTGGAAATTTTATTATGTTTTTTATAGTGAAATTTGTGAGTTTTTTAACCTGAAACTTTTGTTATGGTTTTAGAGTGAAATTTGTGAGTAATTTTAACTTGGATCTTTTGTTATGCTTTTTATAGTGAAATTTGTGAGTTTTTTAACATTGAAGTTTTGTTATGGTCTTTATAGTGAAAATGTTAAGATTTTCACCTTGGAACTTTTGTTATGGTCTATATAGTGAAATTGATAGGTTTTTTCATATTGACTTGTTATGGTCTTTATAGTGAAATTCGTGAGTTTTTTCACTTTGAACTTTTATTATGTTTTTTATAGTGAAATTTGTGAGTTTTTTTAACCTGGAACTTTTGTTATGGTTTTAGAGTGAAATTTGTGAGTATTTTTAACGTGGATCTTTTGTTATGCTTTTTATAGTGAAACTGGTGAGTTTTTTAACTTTCAACTTTTGTTATGGTTTTTATAGTGAAATTTTTAACATTTTTGACTCGAAAATTTTGTATTGGTCTTTATAGTGAAATTGGTGTGTTTTTTAACTTGGAACTTTTATTATTGTTTTTAAACGGACATTCATGATTTTTTAACTTTGAACATTTATTTAAGTTTTTGTAGTGAAATGTGTGTGTTTTTTAACTTATACATTTTTTATGGTGTTTATAGTAAAATTTGTAAGGTTTTTAACATGAAACTTTTGTCATGGTATTTATAGTGAATTAGGTGAGTTTTTTAACATGGAACTTTTGATATAAACTTCATGTGAAATTGAACACTTTTCTGACTTTGAACTTTTGTTATGGTCTTGATAGGGAAATTTGTTAGTTTTTTAACATGGTCTTTTGTTATGGTGTTTATAGTGAAATTGGTATGTTTTTTCACATTTAACCTTTGTTATGCTCTTTATAGTGAAATTTGTGAGTTTTTTTTAACGTGGAACTTTTGTTATGGTTTTAGAGTGAAATTTGTGAGTATTTTTAACTTGGATCTTTTGTTATGCTTTTTAAAGTGAAATTTGTGAGTTATTTTAACATTGAAGTTTTGTTATGGTCTTTATAGTGAAAATGGTAAGTTTTTCACCTTGGAACTTTTGTTATGGTCTTTATAGTGAAATTGTTAGGTTTTTTCATATTGAAATTTTGCTATGGTCTTTATAGTGAAATTCGTGAGTTTTTTCACTTGGAAATTTTATTATGTTTTTTATAGTTATATTTGTGAGTTTTTTAACCTGAAACTTTTATTATGGTTTTAGAGTGAAATTTGTGAGTAATTTTAACTTGGATCTTTTGTTATGCTTTTTATAGTAAAATTTGTAAGTTTTTTAACATTGATGTTTTGTTATGGTCTTTATAGTCAAAATGGTAAGATTTTCACCTTCGAACTTTTGTTATCGTCTTTATAGTGAAATTGTTAGGTTTTTTCATAATGAACTTTTGTTATGGTCTTTATAGTGAAATTCGTGAGTTTTTTCAGTTGGAACTTTTATTATGTTTTTTATAGTGAAATTTGTGAGTTTTTTTAACTTGGAAATTTTGTTATGGTGTTAGAGTGAAATTTGTGAGTATTTTTAACATGGATCCTTTGTTTTGCTTTTTTATAGTGTGATTGGTGAGTTTTTTAACTTTCAACTTTTGTTATGGTTTTTATAGTGAAATTTTTGACTTTTTTAACTCGAAAATTTTGTATTGGTCTTTATAGTGAAATTGGTGTGTTTTTTAAATTGGAGCTTTTATTATTGTTTTTAAAGGGACATTCATGATTTTTTAACTTTGAACTTTTATTTTGGTTTTTGTAGTGAAATGTGTTTGTTTTCTTACTTATACATTTGTTATGGTGTTTATAGTGAAATTTGTGAGGTTTTTAACATGAAACTTTGTCATGGTATATATAGTGAATTAGGTGAGATTTTTAACATGGAACTTTTTATATAAACATTATGTGAAATTGGAGACTTTTCTGACTTTGAACTTTTGTTATGGTTTTGATAGGGAAATTTGTTAGTTTTTTAACATGGGACTTTTGTTATGGTGTTTATAGTGAAATTAGTATGTTTTTTCACATTTAACTTTTGTTATGGTCATTATAGTGAAATTGGTGATTTTTTTTAACCTAGAACTTTTGTTATTATTTTAGAGTGAAATTTGTGAGTATTTTTAACTTGGTTCTTTTGTTATGCTTTTTATAGTGAAATTTGTAAATTTTTTAACATTGAAATTTTGTTATGGTCTTTATAATGAAAATGGTAGGTTTACCACCTTGGAACTTTTGTTATGGTCTTTATAGTGAAATTGTCTGGTTTTTTCATATTGAACTTTTGTTATGGTCTCTATAGTGAAATTAATGATTTTTTCACTTGGAACTCTTATTATGTTTTTAATAGTGAAATTTGTGAGTTTTTTTTTAACCTGGGACTTTTATTATGGTTTTAGAGTGAAATTTGTGAGTATTTTTAACTTGGATCTTTTGTTATGCTTTTTATAGTGAAATTTGTGAGTTTTTTAACATTGAAGTTTTGTTATGGTCTTTATAGTGAAAATGGTAAGTTTTTCACCTTGGAACTTTTTTTACGGTCTTTATAGTGAAATTGTTAGGTTTTTTCATATTGAACTTTTGCTATGGTCTTTATAGTGAAATTCGTGAGTTTTTTCACTTAGAAATTTTATTATGTTTTTTATAGTGAAATTTGTGAGTTTTTTAACCAAAAACTTTTGTTATGGTTTTAGAGTGAAATTTGTGAGTAATTTTAACTTGGATCTTTTGTTATGCTTTTTATAGTGAAATTTGTGAGTTTTTTAACATTGAAGTTTTGTTATGGTCTTTATAGTGAAAATGTTAAGATTTTCACCTTGGAACTTTTGTTATGGTCTTTATAGTGAAATTGATAGGTTTTTTCATATTGACCTTTTGTTATGGTCTTTATAGTGAAATTCGTGAGTTTTTTCACTTTGAACTTTTATTATGTTTTTTATAGTGAAATTTGTGAGTTTTTTTAACCTGGAACTTTTGTTATGGTTTTAGAGTGAAATTTGTGAGTATTTTTAACGTGGATCTTTTGTTATGCTTTTTATAGTGAAATTGGTGAGTTTTTTAACTTTCAACTTTTGTTATGGTTTTTATAGTGAAATTTTTAACATTTTTGACTCGAAAATTTTGTATTGGTCTTTATAGTGAAATTGGTGTGTTTTTTAACTTGGAACTTTTATTATTGTTTTTAAACGGACATTCATGATTTTTTTACTTTGAACATTTATTTTGGTTTTTGTAGTGAAATGTGTGTGTTTTTTAACTTATACATTTGTTATGGTGTTTATAGTAAAATTTGTAAGGTTTTTAACATGAAACTTTTGTCATGGTATTTATAGTGAATTAGGTGAGTTTTTTAACATGGAACTTTTCATATAAACTTCATGTGAAATTGGACACTTTTCTGACTTTGAACTTTTGTTATGGTCTTGATAGGGAAATTTGTGAGTTTTTTAACATGGTCTTTTGTTATGGTGTTTATAGTGAAATTGGTATGTTTTTTCAAATTTAACCTCTGTTATGGTCTTTATAGTGAAATTTGTGAGTTTTTTTTAACCTGGAACTTTTGTTATGGTTTTAGAGTGAAATTTGTGAGTATTTTTAACTTGGATCTTTTGTTATGCTTTTTAAAGTGAAATTTGTGAGTTATTTTAACATTGAAGTTTTGTTATGGTCTTTATAGTGAAAATGGTAGGTTTTTCACCTTGGAACTTTTGTTATGGTCTTTATAGTGAAATTGTTAGGTTTTTTCATATTGAACTTTTGTTATGGTCTTTATAGTGAAATTAATGATTTTTTCACTTGGAACTCTTATTATGTTTTTAATAGTGAAATTTGTAAGTTTTTTTTAACCCGGAACTTTTATTATGGTTTTAGAGTGAAATTTTTGAGTTTTTTTAACTTGGATCTTTTGTTATGCTTTTTATAGTGATATTTGTGAGTTTTTTAACATTGAAGTTTTGTTATGGTCTTTATAGTGAAAATGGTAAGATTTTCACCTTGGAACTTTTGTTATGGTCTTTATAGTGAAATTGTTAGGTTTTTTCATATTGAACTTTTGCTATGGTCTTTATAGTGAAATTCGTGAGTTTTTTCACTTGGAAATTTATTATGTTTTTTATAGTGAAATTGGTGGGTTTTTTAATCTGAAACTTTTATTATGGTTTTTGAGTGAAATTTGTGAGTAATTTTAACTTGGATCTTTTGTTATGCTTTTTATAGTAAAATTTGTGAGTTTTTTAACATTGAAGTTTTGTTATGGTCTTTAGAGTGAAAATGGTAAAATTTTCACCTTCGAACATTTGTTATGGTCTTTATAGTGAAATTGTTAGGTTTTTTCATATTGAACTTTTGTTATGGTCTTTATAGTGAATTTCGTGAGTTTTTTAAGTTGGAACATTTATTATGTTTTTTATAGTCAAATTTGTGAGTTTTTTTAACTTGGAACTTTTGTTATGGTTTTAGAGTGAAATTCGTGAGTATTTTTAACATGGATCTTTTGTTATGCTTTTTATAGTGAGATTGGTGAGTTTTTTAACTTTCAACTTTTGTTATGGTTTTTATAGTGAAATTTTTGACTTTTTTAACTCGAAAATTTTGTATTGGTCTTTATAGTGAAATTGGTGTGTTTTTTAACTTGGAACTTTTATTATTGTTTTTAAGCGGACATTCATGATTTTTTAACTTTGAACTTTTATTTTGGTTTTTGTAGTGAAATGTGTGTGTTTTTTAACTTATACATTTGTTATGGTGTTTATAGTCAAATTTGTAAGGTTTTTAACATGAAACTTTTGTCATGGTATTTATAGTGAATTAGGTGAGTTTTTTAACATGGAACTTTTCATATAAACTTCATGTGAAATTGGACACTTTTCTGACTTTGAACTTTTGTTATGGTCTTCATAAGGAAATTTGTGAGTTTTTTAACATGGAACTTTTGTTATGGTGTTTATAGTGAAATTGGTATGTTTTTTCACATTTAAATTTTGTTATGGTCTTTATAGTGAAATTTGTGAGTTTTTTTAACCTGGAATTTTTGTTATTATTTTAGAGTGAAATTTGTGAGTATTTTTAACTTGGTTCTTTTGTTATGCTTTTTATAGTGAAATTTGTAAATTTTTTAACATTGAATTTTTGTTATGGTCTTTATAATGAAAATGGTAGGTTTATCACCTTGGAACTTTTGTTATGGTATTTATAGTGAAATTGTTAGGTGTTTTCATATTGAACTTTTGTTATGGTCTCTATAGTGAAATTAATGATTTTTTCACTTGGAACTCTTATTATGTTTTTAATAGTGAAATTTGTGAGTTTTTTTTAACCTGGGACTTTTATTATGGTTTTAGAGTGAAATATTTGAGTATTTTTAACTTGAATCTTTTGTTATGCTTTTTATAGTGAAATTTGTGAGTTTTTTAACATTGAAGTTTTGTTATGGTCTTTATAGTGAAAATGGTAAGTTTTTCACCTTGGAACTTTTGTTATGGTCTTTATAGTGAAATTGTTAGCTTTTTTCATATTGAAATTTTGCTATGGTCTTTATAGTGAAATTCGTGAGTTTTTTCACTTGGAAATTTTATTATGTTTTTTATAGTGAAATTTGTGAGTTTTTTAACCTGAAACTTTTATTATGGTTTTAGAGTGAAATTTGTGAGTAATTTTAACTTGGATCTTTTGTTATGCTTTTTATAGTAAAATTTGTGAGTTTTTTAACATTGATGTTTTGTTATGGTCTTTATAGTGAAAATGGTAAGATTTTCACCTTCGAACTTTTGTTATGGTCTTTATAGTGAATTTGTTAGGTTTTTTCATATTGAACTTTTGTTATGGTCTTTATAGTGAAATTCGTGAGTTTTTTCAGTTGGAACTTTTATTATGTTTTTTATAGTGAAATTTGTGAGTTTTTTTAACTTGGAACTTTTGTTATGGTGTTAGAGTGATATTTGTGAGTATTTTTAACATGGATCTTTTGTTATGCTTTTTTATAGTGTGATTGGTGAGTTTTTTAACTTTCAACTTTTGTTATGGTTTTTATAGTGAAATTTCTGACTTTTTTAACTCGAAAATTTTGTATTGGTCTTTATAGTGAAATTGGTGTGTTTTTTAAATTGGATCTTTTATTATTGTTTTTAAAGGGACATTCATGATTTTTTAACTTTGAACTTTTATTTTGGTTTTTGTAGTGAAATGTGTATGTTTTCTTACTTATACATTTGTTATGGTGTTTATAGTGAAATTTGTGAGGTTTTTAACATGAAACTTTTGTCATGGTATATATAGTGAATTAGGTGAGTTTTTTAACATGGAACTTTTTATATAAACATCATGTGAAATTGGAGACTTTTCTGACTTTGAACTTTTGTTTTGGTCTTGATAGGGAAATTTGTTAGTTTTTTAACATGGAACTTTTGTTATGGTGTTTATAGTGAAATTGGTATGTTTTTTCACATTTAACTTTTGTTATGGTCATTATAGTGAAATTTGTGAGTTTTTTTAACCTAGAACTTTTGTTATTATTTTAGAGTGAAACTTGTGAGTATTTTTAACTTGGTTCTTTTGTTATGCTTTTTATAGTGAAATTTGTAAATTTTTTAACATTGAAATTTTATTATGGTCTTTATAATGAAAATAGTAGGTTTATCACCTTGGAACTTTTGTTATGGTCTTTATAGTGAAATTGTTAGGTTTTTTCATATTGAACTTTTGTTATGGTCTCTATAGTGAAATTAATGATTTTTTCACTTGGAACTCTTATTATGTTTTTAATAGTGAAATTTGTGAGTTTTTTTTTAACCTGGAACTTTTGTTATGGTTTTAGAGTGAAATTTGTGAGCATTTTTAACTTTGATCTTTTGTTATGCTTTTTAAAGTGAAATTTGTGAGTTTTTTTTAACATTGAAGTTTTGTTATGGTCTTTATAGTGAAAATTGTAAGTTTTTCACCTTGGAACTTTTGTTATGGTCTTTATAGTGAAATTGTTAGGTTTTTTTTCATATTGAACTTTTGCTATGGTCTTTATAGTGAAATTCGTGTGTTTTTTCACTTGGAAATTTTATTATGTTTTTTTATAGTGAAATTTGTGAATTTTTTAACCTGAAACTTTTGTTATGGTTTTAGAGTGAAATTTGTGAGTAATTTTAACTTGGATCTTTTGTTATGCTTTTTATAGTGAAATTTGTGAGTTTTTTAACATTGAAGTTTTGTTATGGTCTTTATAGTGAAAATGTTAAGATTTTCACCTTGGAACTTTTGTTATGGTCTTTATAGTGAAATTGTTAGGTTTTTTCATATTGAACTTTTGTTATGGTCTTCATAGTGAAATTCGTGAGTTTTTTCACTTGGAAATTTTATTATGTTTTTATAGTGAAATTTGTGAGTTTTTTTAACCTGGAACTTTTGTAATGGTTTTAGAGTGAAATTTGTGGGTATTTTTAACATGGATCTTTTGTTATGCTTTTTATAGTGAAATTTGTGAATTTTTTAACATTGAAGTTTTGTTATGGTCTTTATAGTGAAAATGTTAAGATTTTCACCTTGGAACTTTTTTTATGGTCTTTATAGTGAAATTGCTAGGTTTTCTCATATTGAACTTTTGTTATGGTCTTTGTAGTGAAATTCGTGAGTTTTTTCAGTTGGAACTTTTATTATGTTTTTTATAGTGAAATTTGTGAGTTTTTTTTAACTTGGAACTTTTGTTATGGTTTGAGAGTGAAATTTGTGAGTATTTTTAACATGGATCTTTTGTTATGCTTTTTTTATAGTGAAATTGGTGAGTTTTTTAACTTTCAACTTTTGTTATGGTTTTTATAGTGAAATTTCTGACTTTTTTAACTCGAAAATTTTGTAATGGTCTTTATAGTGAAATTGGTGTGTTTTTTAACTTGTAACTTTTATTATTGTTTTTAAAGGGACATTCATGATTTTTTAACTTTGAACTTTTATTTTGGTTTTTGTAGTGAAATGTGTGTGTTTTTTAACTTATACATTTGTTATGGTGTTTATAGTGAAATTTGTGAGGTTTTTAACATGAAACTTTTGTCATGGTATTTATAGTGAATTAGGTGAGTTTTTTAACATGGAACGTTTTATATAAACATCATGTGAAATTGGAGACGTTTCTAACTTTGAACTTTTGTTATGGTCTTGATAGAAATTTGTGAGTTTTTTAACATGGAACTTTTGTTATGGTGTTTATAGTGAAATTGGTAAGTTTTTTCACATTTAACTTTTGTTATGGTCTTTATAGTGAAATTTGTGAGTTTTTTTTAACCTGGAACTTTTGTTATTATTTTAGAGTGAAATTTGTGAGTATTTTTAACTTGGTTCTTTTGTTATGCTTTTTGTAGTGAAATTTGTGAATTTTTTAACATTGAAGTTTTTTGTGGTCTTTATAATGAAATTGGTAAGTTTTTCACCTTGGAACTTGTTGACAGACCCCTCGAAAGCTCTTGAAACTTTCCTTACACTTTGCATCCAAAGAAAAGCTTGAACCTTTCCAATCCACTGCGTCAATGGCAAAGATGACTTGGAAAAATCCTTCAATGAATTCCAATAACAACCTGCCAACCCAAGAAAACTTCTAATCTCAAACACAGGTTTTTGAGAGCTTCCCATTGCTATACGGATTCAACTTTCGATATATCAACCACAATAACTCCACTCAAGATCACAAGACCAAGGAACTTACTTCCTCCAACCAAACTCACACTTTGACAATTTTTGCATACAACTGCTTCCCTTTCAACACTGATAACAAAATTTTCAGATGCTCAGCATGGTCCTCTTTACTCTTCGAATATACCAAAATATCACCGATTAACACAACCATCAACTCGCTCAAATAAGTATGGAAACTCTCGTTCATATACTCCACACACCCACATGGTGCCTTAGTCACCCCAAATGGCACCACGAAATACTCATCATGTCTATACCTTGTTTTAAAAGCAATCTCCTGAATATCTTTAGCCTTCGCACGAATCTGATGATATCCAGATCTCAAATCCATCTTACTAAATACACTTGCAACAACCAATTGACCCATCAAATCATCAGTCCTTGGAGGTGAACACTTGTCTTACTAGTCACCTTGTTCACTCGTCTATACTCCACACAAAGCCCCATAGAACCTTCCCTCTTCTTAATCACCAAGACTGGTGCACCCCACGGTGACACACTCGAACGAATGAATCTCTGTTCAAGCAAATCTTCAAGTTGACTCCTCAACTCTTTCAATCCCAATGCATACACACTATATGGAGCCATCGATATCGGACTATTTCCAGGAACTAAGTGGATCACAAACTCCACTTCATGTTCCGGTAGTAAATCACTTATATCATTAGGAAAACTCCCAGAAAATCACAACTAATTGGCAAACCACCAACTTCCCCACTTTCATTAACACTTCAGGTTCCCATCAAAATAACCATCTCAGTACCATCCCGTACCGACTCATCAAAATAACTCGTAAGCACTTAGCTTAACTCAAAACAATTCACTGCACACGCCATCTAAGCTTGCAAGACACGCCTATCCTCTCAAACATGACTTCGTCCACTATCAACAAGAGATTAAGGGTGATCAGTTCCTCACTTTGTCAATAGACAGCCGGAAATCATGATAGACATAAGCCATCTTTACCAAACTATAAGAGCGTCCATCGACACACTAAGCCACCACTCCACACTTGCAGCATCCTGGAGAAGTACAAGCTTCTCCCCCACTTGACTCATTCCCACTCAGCAGACAAAGGTTAGAAAACAAACGTGTACCCACATTGTTTTCACACGCATGTCGCATACTAGGGAACAAATAACATTAGACACTTGGCCGGACGGACCGACCTGCTCTGATACCACTAATGTAACACCCTTTTCTACCCCACAATTAAAAGGCACATTTATTCAAAGTCATCAGAGTAAAATATTTAACTCAATAAAAATCACCTCAAAGGGCGTACATTTATCATGTTACTCAAAATAAGTTAATGCTCCGTGTACAACGGGTTTTGCCCAAAATACATCAAACTACACAAAACAGCGGAACTAAAAAGGTATAATCAAGGTTTCCTCATACGGGAAGATAATCAAAATAAACTCAATAAACATAACTCAACTCAAATACCCCCAACCCGATGTTACACTATCAGAGCAAGACCCTCTAAGTTGACCAAAGGCCAACAACTCAAAACTTCAAAAGTCCTCAACGGCATCCACGGCTAAACCTGGTATCTACACGTTACCCACGCGGAGGTAGCATTCAAACAGGCAGGTGAGTAAAATAATTCATAATAATCAATGTATAAAAATCAACATATAAATAGCCTCATTTCATATTCAATACATTCATATCCTTCAATAGGCCTCAAAGGCCATAACATCATAATTCATACAAAAGACTCATAAATGCAAATGCAACATAGACTCAATGCATGTGGTACCAATCATCGCAGCGCGATGGACACTGGGCTATCAACCCTCCATAGATCCCCATCAATAGGATCGATTCTACTAGAGAACCGGAGCACATCAAAACACTTCACATCCACACAATGGGATTGAAGCCAAACTAATCGAGGTCCTGAACCGAAGTCCGGATGCACATGAATGCATGATGCACGCGTCACAAATCATCCTCATAATAACATCATAGGTGCATCATATTCATCATCATCAAACATCATAGCTCATCATCATAATCATCATCATACGTCATGTCATCATAACTCATTATAATAATCCTCTTCATACATCATGTCATCATATCTCATCATAATAATCATCATACATCAAATCATCATAATTCATCATAATAATAATCATCATACATCATAGAAAATCATCATATAATCATGTATAAATCACATAGCGCTCACAGTCATACTCATACCAATTCATCATATTATCACATATTATCACATTTTAGTTCATAATTATACTCGCGGTAATCCTCATACTATTGCCTATTAATCACATAAACCTCACTGTAATACTCATGTTAACTCATCACAGAAATCACAAAATCAAACATCACGACATCGCTGCACACGATCAACATTCATGAAACATTGCTACGTTCACTAGCATGTTCGCTAGGCGAGTCTGGGGCGAGTTTCTTCGCTAGGCGAAGGATTCTTCGTTAGGCGAGTCTGGGAAAAACATATTATCACATATTGTCACATTTTAATTCATAATTATACTCGCGGTAATCCTCATACTATTTCCTATTAATCACATAAACCTCACTATCATACTCATGTTAACTCATCACAGAATCAAACATCACGGCATCGCTGCACACGATTAACATTTGCGAAACTCTGCTACATTCCCTAGCATGTTCACTAGGTGAGTCTGGGGTGAGTTTCTTCGCTAGGCAAGTCTGAGAACAACATTGTTTGTTAGGCGAAGCTTTCTTCGCTAGGCGAACTGTGCGATGACAGCAAATTCTGTTACGCACCAGAACTAATTTCTACCCAAAAGGCTCTACGATTCACTTACCCAATGCCCCCAAAACATCCTTAAATCATCCCTAATGTCCTACGGCGATAAAGGCATAAAACCTACGGTTTATTAGGTCAATCCCGGAACATATTCAGCCCTAAATCACAATTTTTCCTTCAATTACACCCTAAGGAATTAGAGTTGCTCACATTCGAATATTCTTATTCCTACAGGGTCAGTCATATAACAATTCAAGGTTTTGGCCACGAAGGCTTAAGGTTTCCCTTTCTCATATTATGCTCTAACTGTCAGGAATACTTACCACTACACCACAACACCAGAGTTCCCAAAACCAGATCTAGGCCACGAAGGCCAAAAACCCCTTTTTCCCCCAATTGCACCACGGCTAGATTTACCTATAATCGGTTTAGGCCACGAAGGCCAAAGATCATAATTTCTCATCTCTACCCACAAAACCCTTAACCCTTAAATCAACCTTACTACATCGAAATCTACACATAGAAAATTATGAAAGGCAATACTCCACATACCTTAGTTGTCGATCAAAGCCTTCTCAATCTTTCAGGGAACCTCTCGAAGCTTCTGCCTCCAATCTTCTCCTCAGAGCTCTGGCCTCAATACTTTTCATGGTTAACAAAATGAATCCTAATTCCCTTCAGAATTCCTTTTTGTCAAACCTAATCTTGGGCCACAAAATTGGGTTTTTCCCATAACTCCCTTACTAACTCCTCTTAATGCCCAAATTACCCTTATTTCACTTATATTTATTTTAACTAATAATAATACCAATATTTCCAAATTGTATACTATTAATTAAATAAATAATCCAAAAATGCATAATTCCCAATAATCCACAAAACCACCGAAAACCACCAAAATACGAATATTCTCAATTAAATAAATTAATTAAAATATTTCAATTAAATTTGGGGTGTTACAAATATCAGTTTCCACAATCTGAACCCCAAGTTCATAAAATATGATGATGTTCTAACATCAGTTAGGATATCCTAATCATATCACAGACACCATACACTATGGTTCTTGATACAATAACCACTTGGACTTACTATCCGCATAGTAATCTAATCTTAAGATCTTTAAAGAACACAACTCCACCAGCTTGATCAACAAGAAATCTAGATAACATAGATAGAATTAAACTATCATACTTCTCCCAAAAGAAGGCACTTATCCTTAATCAACTTAGGGCTTCTACCACAAGCTCCAAAACATGAACAGAACCAGAACCTCCCTTGGTATTCAAACAAATATGCTTCTACACAAGAGTAATTTGCTCCAAACACACTCCTTGAATAACCAAATGCCACTATTTGGTTAACTTAGCTTCCTTCAGAGCTCCCAAAAAGTTTTGATCCACCAATGAAACCTGATCTTCAAGTTACATATCCTACTTGCTCCTTAACAAGACATCTTAGATACACCAAGACTTGGACCTGTAACATCTACTCCTTCTTGCAGCTCCCACAAATTGCATGAGATAGACCTTTTTGAAGCATTAATTCCATTCATACTCGAGAAGATCAACTTATCTCCAGATGATGTACCATTACATCAACTAAGACCCTGAAGTTTAGCTTGATGTTAGAACATATGATAAGACATCCCACCGGTGAATTCAGTCATTCATTATGCCACTTAGAAGAAACTCATCACTATAACAGAACAAAAGTTTCATTTTCTCATAGACTTGATTAATGATATCAAGTTTGAGTAGACAACCTCTATTCTGCTTTATTGTACCACAACAAATACCTTGAAAGGCATTTGCTTTAGGAACTCCTCTTCAGAGAAATCAAACATGTCAAAGCTTGATTCTTCATATGAGATTAGTTATATAAGAACTTTACAAAAAGAAATCCAGCTTTCCTTAAGTAGAGACTTCTTCAAAAAGTCAGAGGTAATCGCCACTTATCCTTGACACCTGCTGCATTTCATTACACCTAGATCAGAAATAAACTGATCCAAGGTCAATTCATCAAGATGATGAAGTCTTCATATTACTTCCATTAGCACCATATTCTAGACAAGTTTCTTACCAGGAAACTTTCTAGACAAATTATGTGCCTCTGTAGGTCCAAGCTAAAGAAGAACCCAAACACACACGTGAATGGTACCAAGATCATCAACTACATCTCCTTTGCTCCAGAGAATCACTCCTTGAATCAACAAGATTCTGCATAATTTTTACTGATGGAATGTCTCAACATCTGGTTAAACATCAAATCCTTGAAGTAGACCACACAAATTAAGGGCCAGATACTTGAGCAACAACTGATGAGACACCTTGATCATCAACTAAGGGTAATCCATTAAATATTTGTAAATATCAAAATAGCAATGAATCTTAAATTCTTATAACAAATCCTTCTTCTAGAAGACTACTTGGATCATCCACCTGATGAACCATCTGAACTTCAGCAATCTTGAACTTTATGGATAACCAATTAAATACTTGTGCATTTCACAAATAGAAATTGATCTTAAATCTACACAACTTGTTGAGAAGACCATCTGACAGATACTTACACTTCAGTAATACCAAAAGTATTCTTTAGTGGAAGTATCTTTAATGTTGAAACATCAAGGCTGACACCCTTGACTCAATTTGCCTATAACTTCCTCTTCCTAATAGAGCTCTTGCAAATTATGAATGGTGAAAATAAATCACCTCCCATTATAACATCCATCAAAACCAGAGATCTCCAAAAATGCATCTTCAATATGAGAACCAGATTATCTTCCTGAAAGAGCTCTTAAACACGATCAGAGATGCCTTTATGAGTGGAATTGGGAGAAATCTCAAGTATCTTTGGCAACTTAGTCGCAAAGTGTATTTACCAATTTCATAGACCATGAATTTGATAAATATGATTTCAACTCACCTTCTCTGACTTCAAGATACATGACGGAACCAAAATTCCTAGTACCAAGTCAACAATGACAGATATCAACAAACAACTCTCTCCATTCCATTGCTCTCGACTTTGGAATGACTAGAGCTTTAAAAAATATGGATATCTTCAATAACATAAGTCAATAAGCAAGATCTTCCATAATCTTTCTTCAATCACAACTCCAGAATAACAGGACTACCAGAGTTCTTCCATCAGAAGCATATTCAGCGAAACCACCAAAGAACATCTTCTACATGCCCTAAACAAGATGTCAAAACATTTTATAGGACACCATACAGAAGAATTAGCCACTCCTCCTACAGTTATTCTAGAAACTCCTCAAAAACCTTGAACAACCATTAGTAGTTGTTCCTCTTAATCCATAACACTCATCTCAACCATCAATACCCATGAGTATATTAGAATGAATGATCTAATCACTCTAACTCCTCCTTGTTTAAATCACCAGAAAGTATTTCCCAAGATTTCATCCAGAAACAGACAGGATGTCTGCTTTGATACCAATTGAAGTTCTGGCATAGCAGATCACAAATGTCCCAAGAGATGTCGAGACATTTATCTCTCTATAATGTTTAAACAAGGGCAGAAACACGAACCTTCAAGAAAATTGCAGATTCATAAAACAATGTCGTAACAGATGTCCCAACATCAGTCAATACATAAACTTCTGATCAAGAGAGCAGATTAAATAGAATATAACAAAATGATAAATAACACAGAATATGATGACCCGGTTCGGTGAACAACAACACCTACATCTGGGGGATACCAAGCTAGGAATGAATTCCCTATTAGAAGTATTAATTTAGAGTTAAACTCCCCCGTTTACAACTCCTTACTTTATCCCTACCCAGTACAATTCTATCTAAAAATCACCATCTAGATAAGAGAAACATATCTCAATCCCTAAATCACAACCTGTGATACCTAACAGTTACTACATCATGTAACTGCATTATTCTGATCAACAATCATTCAAGACTTTTGACTGACAAACAGTTCATGGACTTGCTTCAAAGTTTCATCCAAGAACAATACACAATTCATTACCTCATAACTTCTGAATTTGTAAATCTATGTCTACCACAATGCATCAGTCGATATAAAGGGTGACTTACAACATAAGAAATTACACGACTTTCAAAAACCTAAATCCTTATTTTCTACTTTACAAAAGTCTTAATAAGAATCCTTATTTTGCCCTAGGTCTCGGTCTTCCTTTTATAACCATAAAGAAGACTGGATTTGGACTTCAAAAATGGAGCAATTTTGTTCCTCAGAATCTACAAATTATTCTCCTCAAGAATAGTTTCTTCAATCTAAGTTTCCTAAAATGTTTCCTCACTTTAGAAAACGACACATCTTTAAATTCCAAGAGAATATCCAATTCCTTAATTTGAATTCCACCTAGGATACACAAACGATCTTCTGTAATCTGAACTTAAATTAACAGGTTCAAACCAGATTTAAAAATTGTAACGGACAAAGATGTTGAATAACCCTGTTAGGACATCTTGTCAAAACATCTTGCTCTTCAAATTCTGCTACATGTTAGGACATCTTATCCAACAATATTCTGTCAGGTTTGTTTTACCAAAATTAATGTCAATCAAAAAATAAGGAGCCTTCAACAAGGTTTAAGACTTGATTGACTCGAAGGAGCTCACCTTCATAGGGAACAATCCAAATGTTGCAACAAACCCCGTGCCACCACATGATGGATGTCAGTAAGTGCTATTGAAGGGGTTATTGAAGATAAGTAAAGTGGTCTCTAGGGAAGGTAGTTCAGTAGCAAGACAGTCAGGAAGAGTTTAAGTCCTCAAATAAAGGCAGTCATTGTGCCATGTTTCCATTTTTGCATTCCTGTATTTTGTTCTTATTTGTCAAGTATTGGTTGCATTAAACATTGTTATTTGTATTTGTTTTTATTAATGAGACGATTATGCATGTTTTGAATTAATCTTTTCGTATTCACTTATCTTTTTTCATATTATCACAAAAAAACACAAGAAATATATTCCCTCATTTCACTTTTTGTTGTTTTAGCAAAATTGGAGGGAGGAGGATGAAAACAAAATACCCATAATTATTATGGTATGCTTTCGGATAAGATTTTGCTCATGATGTACAGGCATTGTTTCAAATTCCCAAACACTGGAGAGATAAGGAGTTAATCCTTAATTAACCACTTTGAGCTTAGAAGTAGGAGTTTCTTTTGGATCTATAAACCCTTATGTTTAACCTGGGGTAGGATAGTGTTCAGTTAATCTAATCGCACATTTAAATTACAAGATGAATACATCTCATCTAGGGATCAACCACCTTCTATTTCTTCTTGAATAACCAATGACTTGGCAGTCACAATCCTTCAGCAAGATGAAATTGAAAAGAAAAAAAAAGCCCGCTAAGTCGAACACCTCAAAGGGAGACTTAGACAAAAATCAAGGCAATCCCAATGGACTCGAAAAGCAAAACCAGTCCATGCAAAAGTTAGGGATCGAATGAAAAATCAAAAGAGGTCCTTAAATCCTTAGCAAAAACAAACAAGATTCAGTGACCGTCATATCAAAATTAGAATGGTTACTGATATCCAAACAAACAAAATAAGGTGACTACCATTTCAAGAGAATCTTGAATCATCACTTTCACTCTTACACCGTTAAATCCCTTTTGGAAGACGAATGTATGTTGAGTTAACTGAACGTAGGACTGAAGATCATCACGAAGAAGGGGCGGGTACAAATCAAATTTTGAGCCTTATATCCTTTGTTTAAATAATCGTGAATTAGACCACATTACAACCTTCAAAAGACCTAATTGAGGCAAAGTTTATTCTTAAAGCATACTATAGCAAGGTTACATAAACTGACTCCTAGAGATTTGCTAAATCTTCTGTTTCTGTGTCATATTATCGCTGTATCTTTCATACACTAGCTAAATCAGCACGGCGTTTGGACTAATGGTCCACTCGTCACACACTTCCATATCATTCTAATAGATTATTATTTTTCAAAATTTGCATGAACATCGCTTTAAAATTACCATTTTTAATGAACAATTTTAACTGCAAATAAGTACTTGACATCAAGGAAATTCCAACAAAGGGAAATCAGAGAGAAACTTGAACATTCATTGGTACTTACACGAATCAAGACTACCTCAAGAGCTCAATTAGGGGCAAGTTGTCTTAGGAGCTCATCATAGCTCAACTTCCAAAGATTAGACCATCTCAAGAATCGACCAATCAGGGGAAATCATCTCAAAGTCTCAATCAAGGGCAGACTCCTACCATATCTAGACATTAGGGTAAACCATGTCATGGTAACTCCTTAAATTTCTCTAGCAAAAATCTTTCAAGAACCCAACAGACAAAGGCAAAGTAAGTTTTAAAAGGGTAGGTCCTCCCTGTACTTTCAATTTGAACAATCAGATCTTGCTAGACACTAAACTTGGGGCACCAAAAACATCCAAATCCATCTTATGGTCATGACATTATCAGATCGAGTTCCGAGGAGTCAGCCTCAACCCATCTGATCATCTGTCTGCATTCAAGTATCATTGCATATGTGATTAGAATTTATACACACCCTCAGCATTTTCATCCCTATCGTATTTCCATCTAATATGGAGTACCCTTTTCTCAAACATGCATACATGCTCAGGATCCGGGATCAATCATGAGATTCCAGGCTGACCCTTAGCTAAGCCAATGGGCATTTCCTATGGAGTTGTTATCTTCAACCTTTTGTTGATGCAGTGGTTATCTTCCGACCTTTCATTGGTGCTTCTCCAAGAAGAGTTCTTACCAGACGTTGTTTAGTGGGTGTTCCCCGTTGAGTTGTTTCCTTCAACCTTTTGTTATTGAATTCATTATCATCAGACCATTCATGTGGTATTTCTATGAATAATTCCTACCTTATTTATTGAGTGTTCCCTAGTGAGTTGATTCCTTTCAACCTCTTATTGATAAGGATGGTTTTCCTTGATGAATTCTCTTTTTTAACCCTTTGTTAACTTCCTCAAGTCAATCTTACTACCATCCTTTTGGTGATAGCAAGATTTCTGGTTTTGATTTCCCTTTCATCCTTTTGGTGATAGTGATCATTAACGTGTGTGTCTTTTATCATCCTTTTGGTGATACCAAACTTTGTTGACCTTACTTTCATCCTTTTGGTGAGGGCAGACACGGAAATCATGTGCCTACTATCAACCTTGAGGTGATAGCAAGCTTTATTTTTTATTTTACCTTTATCCTTTTGATGGTGGTGATCATTTGGATCGTGTGTCTACTATCATCCTTTTGGTGATAGCCAGTTTGGTTGTTTAATCTTCTTACCTTTATCCATTTGGTGTTGGGAATTTACTATCATCTTTTTGGTGATAGCAAATTGTGATATTATCTTTATCCTTTTGGTGTCGATAATATTTAAAG
This sequence comes from Lathyrus sativus, assembly GCA_963859935.3. Taxonomy (NCBI): domain Eukaryota; kingdom Viridiplantae; phylum Streptophyta; class Magnoliopsida; order Fabales; family Fabaceae; genus Lathyrus; species Lathyrus sativus. The sequence goes on along the minus strand of OZ012737.1, from coordinate 326,513,395 downwards.
TTGGGAACTTACTATCATCCTTTTGGTGACAGCGAGTAGGGTATGTTTACTATTATCCTTTTGGTAATAGAGTCGTCATCCTTTTGATGTCGGTGATCTTTAAATTTAGGAATTTACTATCATCCTTTTGGTGATAGCGAAGTGTGTTATTGCCTTCATCCTTTTGATGTCGGTGATCTTTAAATTTAGGAATTTACTATTATCCTTTTGGTGATAGCGAATTTTGTTATTGCCTTCATCCTTTTGATGTCGGTGATCTTTAATGTTGGGAATTTACTATCATCCTTTTGGTGATAGCGAATTATGTCATCATATTTATCCTTTCAGTGTTGGTAATCTTTGAATATTGGGATCTTACTATCATCCTTTTGGTGATAGTGAGTTGTGTGTTCACTATCATCCTTTTGGTGATAGATTCATCATCCTTTTGATGTCGGAGATCTTTGTGTGCACCTACTATCATCATGTTGGTGATAGTGAGTTGTGTGCATTTACTGTCATCCTTTTGGTGATAGAGTCGTCATCCTTTTGGTGTCGAAAATCCTTGTAGTTATGATCTCACCATTGTTCTTTTGTCAATGGCGATCCTTGCAAATTAGTGGCCTTACTGTCATCCTTTTGGTGCTAGTAGGAGTCATTTGTGATCTAACCATCATCCTTTTGGTGATGGTGTTCTTTGTCATTATTAACCTTCATCCTTTTGATGTTGGTGATCTTTGAAGATGATCGAGTTAACTATCATCCTTTTGGTGATAGAAATATTTATGCATGGATCTTACTGTTATCCTTTTGGTAATAGCACGTTTCAGTGTGATAACTATCATCCTTTTGGTGGTAACGACCGTTGTCATTTTTAATTATTCATCATCCTTTTGGTGATGATGGTTATCCTTTTGGCAATAGCAATCCGTGAGTCGTGGGTCTCATTATCACCCTTTTGGTGATGTTGACCTTAGTCTTAATGACTAATCATCACCCTTTTGGTGATGACATTCGGTAAAAGTTTGATTTAACCATCGTCTTTTCGATGTTGGCAATTCTTGAAGTCGTTGTGAGCTTACTATTATCCTTTTGGTGATAGCCAGCTTGGTTGATCTTACTGATATCCTTTTGGTGTCAGCGGTCCTCGCGGTTTTGAGTTTACCGTCACCGTTTTGGTGTCGTTAAAGTCTGTCATCGTAAGTTTTTCAGTGTTCACTCGAGGTTCGACATTAACCTGGTTTTTTTATTAAAAAAACTCATCGCATTTTCTTTCTTGGACAAAATTCGGGGTCTTTTCGTATTTAATTATCTTCCACCATGAATGTATGAAGACCGTTATCATTCATATCTTCTAGTTCAAGTTAATTAAATAGGGGCATCTGTCATACCCCAATTTTGTCTGAGCATTTTAAAATTTTCATGCATCTGACTTTATTTTTACTTTGTATAACATAGCATGCGTTTCATCTCGCGTAGTGCTTAAAATGTTAGCCAGAATAATTTTTTCGAATTTACATACAGACCGGTCAAAGTGAATTTCAATTGCGCGTAAAATCAAGGGACGGGATATTCAAAATCGAGCTTGTAGACCTCAATTATATTAATCTACGGTTCACGTAATTTAACCTGGCGTGCTCATTTTATTTTGACTATTTTTCGATCGCATTTTGATCAGTTTGAGCATTTTAACTAGTCAAATTTTATTTTAAAATCTGACCAAACGCTGTATTTTTTTGAGTCATTTATTCGCGCTGATTATTTTGGTGTACTCGATTTTTTTTTTAGCATTTGGACACCCGAATTTTATTTATTTGGAGTCCATTTATTTTTACCTTTTTAGAATAAATAAATAAGATTATCAAGTTTATTTTGTATATATCTATTTGTTGTTAATTAATCTTCTTAATTTCTGACCATGTGTTAAGATCCGGATAATGTATTCCGAAATCCAAGTGCTCCCTCTCCCTCCATCAACATATACCCCCCACCATGCTACCAATGTAGTTATTATATTTTCTTCCCAGATTTTGAATTTTGATTAGTGACTCACGGATGTATTATAATATTGTCTGTGAAGATTCCATGAATATTGTGTTTTTTGTTCATACCCACGCACCACATGAGATTATCGTCACACGTAACATGTAGTAAGCATTGTAATGTCATGGTAAGCATTGTAATTTTCTAAAACAAATTAAGGTTTCTCTTTTTGCTTAAAAAAATAGCTTTTGAGTTATTTATTTATTTTTCTTTTTTGGTTAATTTAATTTAATACTTATTTAATTAATTAAAAAAATTTATTAGTTAATTAGATCTTTAACTAATTAAAAAAAAATTTATTGTTAAATAGATTATTTGATTATTTGTTTAGTCAATTTCATGTGCTTTAGGCGATTAACTAATGAATTTCTTTATTCATGTCCAATTTCTCACTACATATAAATAACCATAACGTCTCACATTTAAACCTCTATCAACATCGAAGGTTTTCTCAAACAAATTCAATATACTTCATTATGCTAAAACCTTTTTATTAAAATAAAGGGAGGGTTTTGAATCTTCGAAATTTCTTTTCAATTGTGTGGATACGAGATATCTTTATCATGTTCAAATGATTGTTCCCTAAAAAACTTTTCATCCAATCAAGTTTAAATTATTTTCATAATCACTTAAGCGAAATAGAAGGGAAATGGAATCTTCCATTTTTCTGCTCGAATGTCTAGGATACGATGAATCTTCGGCGTTGTTCAACGTACTCGCCGTCCTTAAAACACCTAATCGTACTTTAATACTTTTTATTAAAGATGAAAACGGAGGGGTGTGGAGTCTTCCATTACTCTCTTTCAATTGTTTGGGTACGAGTTGTCTTTCTCGTGTTCGAGCAATTGACATCTATAAAACACACCAACAAACCGTAGTTGAACTACGATTGCTCTGACTTTCCCATTTCACGAGAGAAGACGTAGGCACGAGGGCCACAATCCTTGGCGAGCACCCTAATAAAAAACCAAACTCTTTCCCTTAATAAGCAATCTTTGGCAAACCTGTTTTATTATTCGAAGAAGACAAATAAGCATATGTTAACACTCAAAATTACAAATTAGACAAAGAGATTCTCGTTGAGTACAACGGACGTGAGGGAGTGCTAATACCTTCCCCTTCCATAACCGACTCTCGAACCCAAATATGGTTGTGATGATCATTTTCCATTCCTTAAAATTGTGTGGCGACTCTATTCGAACAACTTTTTTCGCGTCCATCGCGAGGATCGTATTTTTCAAGGTACGACAGTCTGCATCTAGAGATGACAAGGCTTCTTGAAGATTTATTAGATCTTCTTCTACATTATAAGCCGCATAATCAGGCCCATAGTATTTAGCAACTCTTACTCTTTTACTTCGTCGAAGTTCTGTTTCTATATTATTGTCGCTTTATGTGTTTCTTATCACTGGGATGTGACTCGATTGAGTGCCCCCACTATTTCTCGATTTAAAAGGAAATTTGTCCTCGTAGAATTCAGCATCATTTGATTCTATGATCATTTTTGCATTCAGGTCATAAAACCTATATGCCTTATTGTTTGCCTATACCCAATGAATACGCATTCATAGGCTCTACTAAAGAGATTAACTCATTTCGGATCCAAAATTCTGACATAAGGCAGACAACCCCAAGTTCTCAAATAAGGCAAGTTTGGTTGTCTTTTCTTTAATATCTCATAAGGTGAAATCTTACTTTTTAACTTGGGAACTCTATTCGGGACATAGCAAACAGTCAATAAAATTTTCCCCCACCAGTGAGGTGCAGCACCAGTATCATAATTGCAACAACAAATTCAGTAAGAATTATATTCTTTCTTTTTGCTTTTCCATTCATTTCAGAAGAATATGGAGCAGTAGTCTCATGTATAATTCCATGTTTAATATAAAAATCATTAAATAACCCATAATCATATTCAGTTCCCCTATCACTATGAATTCTCTTAATCTTCTTACTAAGTTGACTCTCAATTTCAGTTACATACATCTTAAACATGTCAAGTGCTTCACTTTTATTCTTCATTAAGTATACATAAGTGTAATCAGAGAAATCGTCAATAAAAGTGATGAAATAATGTTTATTATTTCTAGGTAAAGTTTCATCTAATTCATATATATCAAAGTGTATAAGATCTAAGGGATCATATTCTTTAATAATAGGTTTATGAGAAGTCTTAGTAATTTTAGCTTGACTACAATATTCACTTTTATTTTTATCATTGACATTTAATTTAGGGATTAACCCTGAGTTGCTTGCATTAGAGATAACTCGCTTACTAACGTGACAAAGTCTAGCATGCCAAATATTAAAATCACACAAAGAGTAAATAGAAGGAGAAATTTTATTCAAATCAACATTAAACTTAAACATGCCATCAGTGGTGTACCCTTTTCCCAACAAAAATACCATTCTTAGTAATGGTGTACAAATCTGCTCCAATAGACTGATTAAACCCTGAATTATTCAAAAGAAAATCGGAAACAAGATTCTTCCTAATTTCAGAAACGTGCATGACGTCCTTCAAGATTAAAGTCTTTCATGAGGTGAAGTTCAACTCAACGTCTCCAATTCCAGCAACATCAGTGGTGTGAGCATCTCCCAATAACACTTTCTTATCTTCAGCATTCGTGTATGTCTTGAACATAGCACGATAATAGCAGGCATTACGAGAGGCGACAGTGTCTATCCACCAACCATCACTTCCACCAACCATGTTGATTTCAGTTATCAAAGCAATGAATTGCTCATCAGTCAAGTTAACTTGTGCATTAGAGCCAACAGGTTTAGGCATGCTCTTACATCTCTTAGCCATATGACCCGGTTTTCCACACTTAAAGCAAGTGAAAATTGGAGCGTCATTTCTTTGAGTTGGTGGTCGCTGTCTAGCAATCGGAGTAGATGGGCCCCTTGAGGGATTCACATTCTTAATTTAGTTCACAGCATTGTGGTTCTGATTCTTTAATGGTTTGGTTGTAGGCTTCAAAACCGTGTCGAATCTCTTTTTGTTGTTAGAAACAATAAGACTTTATCCTTCTGATCTTGTCTTCTAGATTCCTCTTTAATTTGGAGGTGAGTGATCAGAGTCTCAATTGAAAACTCTTTTGTTTTATGTCGAAGCACATTTTTAAAATCTTTCCAATCAAGGGGCAGTTTGTCAATTATCGAAGCAATCTGAAATTTTCCATCGATGGGCATACCTTCAGTTACGATTTCATGAGCAATCTTCTGAATTTCGTGGCTTTGAGCTTTCACAGACTTTTCATCCATCATTTTATAATTCAAGTAGCGGCTGACAGCATATTTCGTTGCACCTGCTTCTTCAGTATCATATTTCTTTTGCAGGGCTTCCCATACCTGTTTAGCAGTATTATAGTTATTGTAGTAATCGTGCTGATCATTAGCAAGGTTGTTCAAAATATGGTTTTTGCAAAGATAATCATTATCTTTCCAACTGGAAATCTCTTTCTAGAGTTGTAAATCATCTGCCTCAGTCTTAGCAGAAGAGTTTGATTCAGAAGAGTTGGGAGTCCCGTTTGAATCTGCATTTGTCTTACTATTAGTTTGTTCAGTTGATCTAGAAGGAGCAACAATGATATCCTCAGTCAGAACGTGGGCAACCTTCTTCAAAGTTAAGAAAATTTTCATCGTAGCTTGCCAACGTTTGAAGTGAGAGTCCTCAAACTTAAATGGTTTGTCAGAGACAGCAGCGACCGTAGTAGTACCGATAATTTCCTCAGTAGCCATGACTGTTACAAAAATCGTCTTAAAATTGTTACTTTTCGTTTTTGGAAAAAATTGCCACAAAGAAAATTATCGAGACGAGTCGCGTACTATGTCATTTTCTTTAGACGTTTCGTCGTACTGTCAAAATTATGCAATGCAGTCACGTTTCAACGACGTCTCCAGGATAAAACATCTTGTTCAAAAAATACGATTATCACTTGCACTGTAATAAATTGTTCGTAGAGGTACACCTCCAGATGGTGTTTTAAACCACACGTATTTGAAAATAATTCCAGTCGTTAATGGTGCGATAAACCACCAGAAATAATTTGAGATAAAGAGAATAAAGAGGGAGAAGGGAGATTCCAAAAATTCAGAAATCTGGCGTGCTTTGCAATTGAACTCATGAATCCTATTAATGGGTAGGAGATCCAACTGAGTGGAGAGAAAATAATGGGAGAATGGAGAGAAAATAGCAGGAGGGAGTTATTTAGTCAAAACTAGGTTAAAACTAGGTTTTGATCAGTGGCACATTATAATTATTAATTAATAATTAATTAATATTAATTATTTAACTTCTACGTAATCAATTAAAATTAACTTTCATTAATTAATATGGATGACCATTTCAAATTCACATCAAGTTTTTCAACAAAATCCTTAGAATTCTCATAGGAACTATCCAGACGCTTGTGAAATTGATCAAGGATATTCCTAAATATTTAGGAAGATTATATAGACTGCTTAATCAATTAAGGCCTTTAACCAATGGATTAGAGTAATGTATAAAACTTCTTAACCTATTAAGAACATTCTTTATCGATTAAGACACTAACTTTTTATACATTTTTCTTTTCTAAAAATTATGATTGTCTGAAGTACGATTAGACTTGATACATATTTAATTATGAACATTAAAAAATGCATAAATATTTTTCCTTTTTGAGTCATATTATCACCTAAAAATTGAGAGTTCTCCTCACTTTTAAAACTCACCAAAAAAAAGTATTTTGATATATTTTATCACTTTCTACTCTTCTCCTTCTCATTTTTTTTCTTTTCACTTAATTGACTTAGTGTTTTAAGAGTTAAAAATATCAACTGAGTCATTTTTTGTGCATTCGGTGTTTGGGGAAATCATTATAATGTGTAAAATTATAATAAATTTAATAGAATAAAAAATAATATGAGATATGCATCTCAGAGATCAGAGTTTACTAAAAAAATCCTTTTATACCTAAAATTAATCTTGTAACAATTAAGCCTTATTCTTAATGACCGTTGATTCTTTAGAATATTTATTCATAATTTTCTGCAAACAAACCTTTAATTTTAAATTCCTATGGTTATTAATAATCATACATAAAATTAAGCAATTTGTTTATAAAAAAAGCTACAATTTTAAGTAGTTATTTCTAGACTTATGTGATATTTAACAAAAAGATTGCTATCATAAGTTAGCTGTTAAAGTTCTTTTCATACAAATAACCACGTTACAATTGATTGTAAGGATAAAGGTATTAAAAATGGATAGAAATAAATAAAATAAATAAATATTTAATCATTACAAATATTAATTCAGAAATACAAAATTTATTAACTACAATTATTCATCTCTTATGCTTATTGAATTTGACTACTCAATGTTTGAACAAAAAACATTATAAAAATAATGAACATTACATAATATTCACACTGAATGAAGTTTCAATGACAAATCTTGTGCTTCTTGTTAGTTCTGTTTGTCTTGCTTCAGAATGTTTTATTGTTGTCAAAAGATCCGAGAAAATAAGATTTTGGAATTTAGAAATTTTTTATTTGAAAAGAAAATTTTAAAATGTCTCTTGTTCTAAAATATTTAAAAACACACCTCATACATTCAATATTTTGTAAACACAAATCTAAATATGCATCTGTAAAATATTTCAAAACATATAATATTTACCACTAAAGAAAGAAGAAGAATTTTAGAACGTTATAATATGTAAACGGCGTTTGAAAATTATATGCAAACAACATTTGAAGATGCATCTTCTTAATATTCACGAATATGCATATCCGTAGTTTTTCACATAAAATCAAACTTTTATGACTTAAAATGCATCCAAAAATACATCTATAAATTTTAAAAACATTTTTATATTTTCACATGATGTCTAATAATATTATTTAAATACATTTATGGGCGTCTAGACAATGGCATGTGCGTTTCAACATTCATTTGGGAGCATCTGCACTAAATCGGATCGTTAAATGCTTTATTGAAATATGTTGAATTGAAACTTTATCTTTTTTTTCAGAAATTTTTTCACCGGTTTTAAAACTTTGATTTTCTTTTTTTTGTAGATTTGATTTTGTATGATCAATAAGAAAATTAAGATGAAACATGACTTTAATTTTAATTGCCAAAATTAAAAAATATTAAAAATAAAAAGTATAAACAATTAACGAGGAACAGAAGCTATATTCTGTATAATTTAGGAACAAAACAAAAGAAAACGAAAAATGTTATATTAAGCTAAATTCTGTATAATAAAATTCTAATCTTCACTTAAGCTTTCTTAATACTGCTTCATCAAACTGTATACCAAACATTTTTTTCTTTAAATTTAATATTGTTATTTGAGCTGGTGCACATTTGTTTAGAACCTTGAGGTAAAAACCCGCAGCAGGTGTATAAACTTTTAATTTTGAAGGACATAGAGTAATAGAGGTCATGGCTTAATGAGCTTGTTTATAGGGTGCCGCTGGTGGTTTAGATTGGCTGTGTGGACCTTTTGTTAATCAAAAAGCATTTTCACAAGGAAAAAACCAACTGAAAACCCTTTCCCTCTTAAAAGGGCATTCCCACAAATGAACATCTAAGGTTTTCGACTTCCTTTTAATTTAAAATATGATAAAATAATTCCCAATTAATCACTTTGGAGACTGAAAAAAGCCCAAAACTTTCTGTTAATTTAAGAACGTCATTTCTCAAATATTCTACAATCAAACAACCACATATATATCACCTTCTATGCAATAAGAAATTATTTTGGTTTTGTAACCCGGGAAGAGAGGACGACCCAGCCAAACATCCGAGTTAGAGAGGAGGGAGTCAACATAGTCTTCTCAGACAGCTAAACCACTGACGAGTAGGGACATGCCCATAATTCCACAAATTATACATTATAGTCTGATGATATATATACACCGATGTACATCAATTTAATAAAGATCTGCTTGCTAAGCATGAAGCACAATTAAGCTTGCAATTCTTTTAGCATGGAAATTCTGTACAGCAACGGCAAGCAGGTAGCTAACATCTAAAGCTTTATGCACCAAGTATATCATTCTACAGACATGTGAAAAGAGGAGCCATTATTATAAGTACACAATACATAAACTAATCTACTTCATTACTTACATAATAAATCCTTAACTTCATTACTTACATAATAAATCCTAACTTTAAGAAAACGGAAAAGAAACTATCCAGGTTACAATGGATATGCTAGCACGGTCAATGTGAACAGCTGCATGTTTCAGGTCATTGCATACGAGAATTTAGAATATCGAGGGGGCATTTAAGCAAAATAAACCCTGCATAAACATTATAAACTGCTGCTATAGTAACTCTTTGAATTGCGATTGGGTCTACTTGCGATTGGGTCTACTAGTTTTGGTAAGCCCAACCTAAATTTTATCTAAAATATTATGTCACCGATAATTTATATTCAAGCACCAATCCAATAGTTCTGGGCATGAAATGAGTTAAAAATCTCGCACCAGATGAGATATGGCAAGGATATATGTTTATAACTAGCAGTTTTGTGAGATTGAATTAGGCTCAACCACAATTTTAATATTATAATTGTTAAGAGTCTCACATCGGACAATATATGACATGAACATGTGTTTATAAGTGGGGTCAATTCTCACTCTACTAACCAGTTTTGTAGGGTTGAGTTAGACCCAGCCACATTTCTTATTATGGTATCAGAGTCTGGTTTAAGATCCAATGAGCCACCTTCTATTAGGTTTCCGTTATCAGACCACCCACCATTTATATTCATGTTCCAGATGTCCAGTCCTAGGCGTGAGAGGGTGTGTTAAGAGTCCCACATCGGAAAATATATGGCATAAACATGTGTTTATAAGTGGGGGCAATCCTCACTCTACCAACCGGTTTTGTAGGGTGGAGTTAGTCTCAACCACATTTCTTGTTAATAACAAAAGGAGCTATGGTTAAATGGTGGTTTCTGTTAAAAACCAAGCGACTAAGAGACATTTGAATAACCACACGCGCACGCGCGCGAACACACACACACTTGTCACATATATATAAATGTACCAAACTTGCCACATATATAATTAGTTCAGGAACTTTGCAGAAATTTTGTAAACATTTGTCACCTCACTCAATCTTCTCTTTGACAAAGTGACAAACTATATCGATATATTTGGTTCTCTCATGAAAGATTGGATTTGAAACAATGTGCAATGCAGCTTGATTATGTTGCTTCTTTAATTTGAAGTTCCTTGAGCAACTACTTTTAACCAAATGAGTTCACATGTTACTATTGTCATGACCCTATACTCAACCTCGGCGCTTGATCTTGCAAACTACATTTTGTTTCTTACTTTTTTTAGAATATAAGGTTTCCTCCAACAAGTACATAATACTCAGATCGTCTATCAATGGGTGACCTTGCCCAATCAGCATCGGAGTATCCAACTATTTGAGTATGTCCTTTATCTTCATACATGAGACCTTTTCCTGAAGCACATTTGATGTATCTCAGAATTCAAACAACATCCATGTGTTCCTGACAAGGAGAATGTAAGAATTGGCTTACCACACTAACTGCAAAAGAAATGTTCAAACGGGTGATTATAAGATAATTCAACTTTCCAACCAATCTCTTATACCTTCCTGGGTCAGATAGAAGATCCTCCTGATTGGGTAGGAATTTGACACTTGGATTCATAAGAGTATCACCTGGTTTAGCATTCAACAAACATGTTTCTTCCAAAATATCCATAGCATATTTCCCTTGAGAAATCACCAAACCATCTTTAGATTGAGCTACCTCAATACTCAACTAGAGTATTCCCTGCTGATCACTACCTGTTATAACAATATCATCTACATACACAATAAGATAAATACACCCTTAGACTAAGTGACAATAATAATACACACAAAATAGACAGATCACTACGGACCATACCAAACTGTTGTACTACATTTCTAAATTTGTCAAATCAAACTCTCAAAGATTGCTTAAGACCATAAAGAGACTTGTGTAGCCTACAAACCATAGTCTATGACTCCCCCTAGCAACAAACCCAGGCGGTTGCTCCATATATACTTCCTCTTCAAGATCACCATGTAAAAATGCATTTTTGATCTCAAGTTGATGAAGAGGTCAATGTCGAATGGCTGCAATGGCGAGAAGAAGTCTAATTGATGTCATATTTGCTACAATGAGAAAATATCACTATAATCCAACCCAAAAATCTGAGTGTATCCTTTGGCTACCAAGCGAGCTTTAAATCGATCAATCTTACCATTTGTACCAACCTTCACTGTATAAAGCCAGCGACAACCTATCAAAGATTCCAGGTACCACTACTTTAAAGAGTCCGCATCTCATCAATCAATGTTTGCCTTCACTCAAGGTGAAATAACGCTTCACCTGGAGTTTTAGGAATAGATACAGAACACAAAGGAAAATACGATGATAACATATCAATATAATGTGGAGAGTGATTTCGTGTTTGACGTATACCATTTTGAAGGACATTAATAACTTTCAGAAGGGGTGTGGGAGTACTTTCTTGAAGGGGTTTCGGAGTTACGTGGTTGAACTCGAAATATGGAACAGACTCGAAGAAGGTAACATTGGCCGATATAAGGTATCATTGTAGAGTATGTGAATAGCAACGATAATCTTTTTGAGATCGATGATAACCATGAAAGATACTTTTGTGATCAAACTGATAGTTTATCAAGTCTAGAAGAGAGATTGTAAACAAAACATGTAAACCGGATGACACGGAAAGGAATTAGGTGAAGGGGGAATGGGAAAAAGAATTGAGTGAGGTATTTTTTGTTTAAGGTCAAATGAGGGCATGTGGTTCATAAGGTAACATGTCGTTAGCACAACAATCCCCAGAACCAGAGTGAAACATTACCATGGAGAAGTACAGTCCGAGCGGTTTCTACGAGATGCCTATTTTGCATTCGACTACCATATTTTGTTGAGGTGTATAAGGGCAAGATGTTTGGTGGAGTATACCATTGTTTGACATAAAAATTTAAAATTGTTGGAATAAGCATTCACGAGCATTATCACTTCTTAAGGTACGAATAAACACACCAAACTCAATATTTATCGCTTTATAAAATTGTTCAAAAATAAAAAATAATTTAGATCTATTTTTCATTAAAAATAATCACATGCAACATGAAAAATCATCAATAAAGGTGACAAAATACCTAGACTCGAGTAGTTACAATATGCGAGGGACCCCAAACATTGGAGTAAACTAAATCAAAAGGGGACGAAGGTCGTCTATTGACTCGATTAGAAAATTGACTACTAGTGCGTCCCTAACTGACACGATTCACAATGTAAATTAGGTACCTTCGGTAAACTTGGCACCAACTTCTGTAATTTGGGAAGACTAGAACTAAGCATGGATAGTGAGTGAAAAATCTTTGGCTGAGCATGTCTGAGATGGCACTGAGGGGTAATAAAGGCCTTGAGACTCACATCTAACATCAATCATTCGTCCCGAACCCTGATCATATAGGATAACATTACTATTAGTGAAGGTGACAATACAATCGAAAGAACGAGTTCAACGACCGACTAAAAGTAAATTAAATGGACAATTAAGTACATAAAGAACAGAAGTAACAGAGAATGTAGAATTTGAACAGTACCAATCCCTTCGGATTGGGTTTGAGAACCATTGGCAGAAGTTATAGTAGGTAAGGAATCAGAGGTAGAAAAGGGAAGACAAAAGATTTTTATTACCGGTAACATGATCAGATGCAACAGAGTCAAAGACCCAAGGTCCAAGAGAAGATGATTGAGAGAAGCAAACAGATGAATTACTAGTGTGTGCAACCTAAGCAATAGAATATGAGTTTTGATAATTCTGATACCACTTGAGGAAATCATCGTGGTTTGACGTAAAGTCTGAGGAATAGCCATGAGTTTCTGAAGAGAGAAAATATCACGCAAATTGGGTGAAAATGACTATTTAAACTGAATCACAGTTTTCCGTGAGTGGAAAACAAAATCTGGGGTCGGATCTAGAACATGGGCAAGAAGACAAGTGGCCCGATGGAAAATTCGGTGGGATCAAATGACGGACGCGCTGCCACGCGCAGTTCAGGTGGCGGCACGTGAGGCCCACACGCGGAGATGGAGGTGGCGCATATGGCCTCGTGGCAGGCTTCTGATGATTAAAAAATTCGTGAACTGCTAGATCGAAGGTTGCGCTTCTACCGGTTAGGTTAGTTTGTCAGAAGGTTGTCAGGACCGTTAGTGACGGTGGCAGTGCAGTAGTAACCAGAAAATTTCGAAAACTAATGCAGGAAGGAGCCACGGTAGTGTATGGAAGGCAAACCAGAGTTATGACATGTTTTGCCAAAAATTTCTCACAGGAAGACAGTGGATCAATCGAGTAAAGCACGGCGAAGGGTTGTCTCTTAGTAGGCTCTCGATACCATGTTAAGAAACAAAAGACTAAGAAACATTTGAATAAACCATGTGGTTTTAAAAACACTACGAAAACTATATATATATATATATATATATATATATATATATATATATATATATATATATATATATATATATATATATATTAACACCTAATTGCATGATATAGTCGATGTGGGACTATTCAATATACAAATATTCTTAACTATATATATTCAAATATCAACTGTTTCAACCACACTAGCCAATGTTCACAAACTGCAGAGACACATTGGAATTGGTAACATTAGGAGTCCTCGACAGAACCTGCAAACCAGTCAGATCCTAAAAGATCAAGCCCATCTTCTTTTGCTAGTGTCTAGTAGGTGTTAAAAACAAAAGCGGTGCATCCATGCACACCATTGCCACAAACAAGTATGCATCATCTATCTTCCTCCCTCCTATGAGTCATACATCCAGTGACTTTTCATGCCTTGCAAATTATTGTCGTAGTTGTAGAAATGGAATTTATGCCGACACATTTTGCCAAAGGCATGCCACATCATTGGTTGTGAACCAGGATACCCTACAGCCACAGATTGCTGCTGCCGTTCAACATTATGTGGCCATAATCCATTGATCCAATTGCAAGTGGCTGCTGCCGTTCAACATTATGTGGCCATCATCCATTGGTCCAATTGCAAGTCACGACAGTCATCGTTATATTACAGAAGTTCAGCCAGCCCGTAAAGCTGATTTCAAATACAAAGGCATGGGCTCAGCCTATGTTGAGGTTGATGGAGAACAGTCTGCCGTTGGCAACACTGTTGAGGATGGAGTCAGTGGTGGTGGACTGAGATGCAAGTTGACCCATCCATAGTAGAAAAGAAAGTACTACTAAATAACTCAATACTACTAAACATTTTATAGCTATTTTAAATTTTAAAAATTATTTAATTAGTATTGGTCCAACCGCAAGCGGTGTTGAACTAGTGAACCTTGAACCGACACCTTGATATGTTCGATGACTGGTCTGGTTATCAAAAGTAAAGCCCAATAGTCATTTCCTCACCGGAAAAACTTCTATACACCAAATTTCTAAGACTGAAATCAGGTTTTCAACAGATCTCCCAGCATACAAGATCTATATGTTTGCCCATACCAGCCCAAAGAAAATCTATCATCATTTTCTCAATGAAGATTTAATAAGTTAAAAAATGAATAGGGGTAATCCTATCATCCAAGAAGAAAGCATACTCCTATAGAAATCAAGTAATGGCATTGAGCATAACCTCAGTTTTAGCATGCAAACCTGAAAGGGCTGTACAATTTCCACTTAGACATAGCATGGACTAAAGCTCTTTTGATTAGCCAGGGGGAAGTGTATAACATGATAAATTTGCATTTAGAGAACCTATTTCCTCCCTGCAGAGATTTGTCCAGCCAAAAAATCTGTAATCACAATATCACCAACAGTGTTTCAGAAGCCAAGAAAGGAAGAAAAGAAAGCAGTGACAGAAGATAGTTTACTAAAGTGCCAGACCTCAATATTGCAACTGAACAAGCATAACTTGAACTAAACCAGGAAGAAGGAACCAATAGTTGTCTGGCCAAGAACCTTGGAACTCCGGTCCAGACCATGAGAAGCAACCTAAGACAAGAAAACAACCGTATATTGAATGCCCATTGGCATTTTTAAAAAAATTGAAACAAAGATAAGGTGTGAATGTTAGTATAGAACATTTCCTCACCATATACGTCAAAGCAGCATAACGCTCCTCATTTAGGAAGATTGGCTTGCCTCTATTCATTTCAAAATCCTGAAGTAAAGAATACTATAAATAAGAGATAATTTGAAGAAATGAAGACAAGAATCAAACTAAATAGAATTCCAAAACACACAATAATCCATGCAAAGTTAATTACTTCAGTAGAAGTGTAGAGATCTGATGGAAAAGATAGAAGAGAGAGTCTGAATTACTGATACTACTTTAAAGATGTCAAAGGTAAACTGACCTCCTCGCCAAAAGTATCCAAGTATGGAGAAGGCCAAGGTGCCTGACGTGCAGATCTCTGTAGTAGGATTGTAGTTCTCTGTTAAAACAAACGCAACTCATTATTTCCGAGGTATCCATGCAAACAAGTAACTAATTAATTAAAGAATAAAGAAGAGGAATAAAAAGTTAGCTGAAAAAGGAAATCCAAAAGGTGAGTTAAAAATATACTGAAAAAGAACAAGACAGCCTAGTCATTTGACATGTATGTTTAAAGATTGCAATACCTTAATTAACAGAAACACTCCGGTACCAGCTCCACAAGTTGCAGAATGAGTTTGGCATCCACTTTTCCTTAAAATATAACAGAACAAAAACAATTTCTTTCAAATTCTCATCAATAATCAAATGCAGTAGTATAAATAAACCAAGGTCAACAATTAAAATGGCCTGAAAACAATAATATGAATGCTAAGAAGCATCTAAGCATAAGAAAACTATTGCATCAGCTAACCCCACCTAATTTGAATGTTAATGTATCTACGTGCAAGTTTACAAGCACATTTAGGTTTAAAAACTCATGTTAGAGGCTCAAATTAAAGATTTAGCAGCTATCAATAAGCTTGTGAGTAAATTATGTAGAATTTGAAATAAGGTAATTAGCGTAGCTTAGGAATCAAGGCAACTTTAATGTTCAAATGCTTTTTGTTAAACTTTCCGCCTTAATTGTGGTCGCCCCTAGTCGCCTTAATTGCGGTCTCCCCTAGTCGCCTTAATTGCGGCACTTTGGCTTGCCTTCATTGCAGCCCTTAACACCTTCATTGTGTTGGCTTCGAAGGGGTGGATTTAGTCTCACATTGCTAAGAGATATGGCCTGTGTTATGTTTATAAGTGGGGGCAATCCTCACCTTATAAGCCGGTTTTGTAGGGATGAGTTAGGCCCAACCCAGATTCTGAGATTTTTCTTAGCATAAGTGGCAAAACCATAGGAAAATGGTACAAATGAACCTGCAGCATGATTTCCAGCTTGGGGAGCACAATCTACCGCACAATAGGCACGCTGCAGGATCATCAAGATGTGATTTGCACTCAGGGCAGCGCTGTTTGATACACCTGTTTATGAATACATGTTGTAGTTAATAATATAAAATAGTAATATAATATCATATATGACATGACACACATAAAATATAAGAATTAAAATACCTCTGCAAGAGATCCTGATAAACATTTGGTAATTTCATTAAACTAAATGGAACTGCAGGAGTTACATGAATATTACGTTGAATTCTCTGTGATTCAAATTCCTTGCAAAAATGGCGACACCAAATAGAAACTGAAGATCTTGAAAGATCGTCTTTGAGAACCACATCCAGAGGGGGAATTTTAAACATATTCTCAAGCTCTTGAATTTTAATAATCTCAAACATGTTAATATCAGCACTGCCCATTGTGTCCCTTTGGATAATCAATGGTCTATTTGACATATTTCCCTCATCACAGAACGGTGCTGGGATAGAAGAATATAGTATCTTCCACAACAATGCACATCTTCGCAGATAAGGAAAACTAAACTTCCTAATTGCATCTTTAATATCAACATTATGGTCGAAATAGTTTGACACAAAATGCTGCGAAGCACATCCAGACTCTCCCATAATTTTATTTATGTCAGTAATCATGCAATCTGAAAGAGCTGATTCGCTTGATGATTTATCTTGAGATTTCTCATAATACAAAATTATAGCCTGTGTCCAGAGGAAAATGGATTAGGAAATACAAACACTATCAAAGAACATGTCAAAGATGAAGTATAAAGTACAAACCTGGGTTACAGCTACTATATAGAAAGTGTGCACTAGGGATAACAAAGATTCTTCACATGTTAAAAATGGGTGTGGTAGACAAAAGAGAACCCACATCAATGTTGAGAAAGGGTCATGAGCAAGTACAGGATCTGAAGCCTGATTCCAAAAGCATATATCAGTGTTCGCCTGGTCCATTTCAATACGCTTCAAGACTGATAACATGTCACCTGTTAATATTTAGTGGTTAAAAATAGTACCCTCAATAGCAGATAAAAAAAGTGAAACACTTGATTAAACAGAGAATAAATTCGATCATACTTTTGGTATGCAGACAATGCACACCAACTGAATCATCATTATTACTGTTAATTAAATAATTAAAGAGAAGTGCTATAGTATACGAATGAGTTAAGCGACGGACCCCACAAATACATATGTGGCATTACCTCTTTTGTTTAAACCAAAAATTAATTAATATAAATTTGAAAATACGAAACCATTTGTGTTGAGTGAAAACACAGTCGTGCAGTTTCCGCAAAGTATATGTCGTAACATTTAGCATTTTTGATAATTAAATCAGGAGCTCAGATGCAAAAGAAACCCTCGTTTGAAGTTGCTTTGATAACTTGTAATTTTAGGTTTGACAAAAGGGAAAAATAGAATTTTGTAAGTATATTGTAGAAGAGTTTAATTGGTATGCACTGACAGTGTAAAATAATTTTACACTGTCATCCAATAGGAATGTATCAATCTGCCATGTCATACCATTAACTTAAAATTTACAGTCTGATGTGGCGGGATACATGAGGGTGATTGGTTGACAGTGTAAAATAATTTTACACTGTCAATGCATACCAATTAAATTCATTGTAGAATTATCTAAGGTGAGATCCTTTATTTGAAACAAACCTAGAAAACAAATAAACACTAAGCAGTAAAAAACTTTTAAACAGTAAAAAGAATTGACCAATGGAAAAAAAATAGAATTCCGCAATTTTATTCTAAGTATCTAAGGCGGGAGCCTTTTTATTTGAAACAAGTGTTGTAGAAAACAACTAAACATGAGCCTAAAAAACATTAAACAGTAAGCAAAATTGTCCGATGAAACCAAAAAATTTGAAACAACATCAGCAACGAAGACTTTCTCTTAAGCCAATGCATTTTAAAGCATTAAAAATAATACTCCTGTCAGATGTGATTAGGATTTCACTGGAATCCGTATGAGAACAGCAAATCATGAAAAAACTAGTCAATACCAGGACATGGATGAGACTTCAGATGAGATTAATGTAGATACTATACTAATAAATATTAACAAGATGAATAAAGTTTCCTATTTTTTAAGTGATGTAAATAAATATGTAACCACCTATGAATCACCTCCTACCTCTTCTAAAAGAGAGAACATTGTAAAATAATTTTCTGTATCAGTTAAACAATAAAAAACTTTCTTTTCTTCCAACTTTTTAATAGAAAAGAAAATGGTGGGAAATTAAAATAGTGAACAAATTAGTAAACTCGTTGTGTTTGAAGAAACAGAAATAGGAGAACAAGAATAATACCTTTCCCAGAAACATTATCTGCATGACTGAGGGAAACCCCAGAGCAAATTGATTCTGCAAAGAGTTGAATACCTCTAAATCTTTGAAGTACGTGAATAGAATTCTTACTCCGTGTCTTTTGAACAAGTTTCAGCAACATGTATAATATAAAGCCACTTGAAGATTTGAGTTCTTCATACATGGCACTAAGAGCAAAGTTTGGAGTAAAAGAAGCCTTTCCACAACGTGCAACAATCTCCATTGAGGTCAATGAATACTTGAGAGTATCCCACATCAGCAGTGAGTGGTTAACTTTCGAAAATCTCGATAACTTTTCTTGTTTTCCAGGGAAATACATTTTAGAAAGCACCAATGAAAAATTGTCAACAATTGGTCTAGTTTTATCAATATGATGCAAAGGAATAGCTTTTAGAAATTCATCTTTTCCAACGGCATTGGTAGCAAACTTTAAGAGGTTGAGAGCTTGTTGTAGGTGAAGTGAATAAGTCTCGTCATTCAAATCAGCAAAGGGGGTTGTACTCTGTATTGAACTCGTACTAGAGACAAGAGGGTCGTGTAATTCTCCAGGTAAAGTTGGCAAGACACAATTTACTAGTCGGCGGCACACTGGGCAGAGAATCTCTCCCTTAAAAACAATAACAGTTCAAAAAGGAAAAAATTTAGAGTATTGAAAAATCATAACATCAACAGATAGTATTCATCAACCCTTCCAAACTGATAAAAGAAATTTAAAAAAATAAAAAAATAAAAAATAAAAAAACTTAAACCTGATCTGGATCAACAATGTGTCCTCCTTCAAACACAATTCTTCTGACAGATCTGTCCAAGCAGTATATAGCATATCAGAGTATCTTATAAACTGGGTAAAAATAACAAAATACTAGTAATCCCGCCATTGCAAAACAAGAACTTGACTACTATTTATAGAATTTAGCTATCCATGCATTGTGAGTATGTGTGTGAATAAAGGTTCATTGGATTTGATTCAATAACTCAGTCTGCCAAGTGTATGAATATGTCCTGAGCTTCGGATACTACTTCTCCATAGGTCCTGAGCTTCAGATATTCTGACTTCTCCCTCTTCCTAACAATTTGGCCCTTAGAAACAGTTGTCCTGGCTATCCACATGCTA
Source organism: Lathyrus sativus (assembly GCA_963859935.3). Taxonomy (NCBI): domain Eukaryota; kingdom Viridiplantae; phylum Streptophyta; class Magnoliopsida; order Fabales; family Fabaceae; genus Lathyrus; species Lathyrus sativus. The sequence goes on along the minus strand of OZ012737.1, from coordinate 326,493,454 downwards.
TTAATGTACCCAAACAAGTCCTCCCTCGTTGTAATATTCAATTCTCTGAAAATATGTACTAGAATTTCAAAATGCTTGATGTGCAGACAAGGCTCGTCATTTACCTTCTAATACAAGTTATACAAACAGAGAACCTTTACACCTTGTTTCTAGTGATCAAGGGAACCCTGCTCCTTTGTGTCCTGGATTCATGTATTATATTACCTTTTTCAATGCTTACTCAAAGCACACTTGCATCTTTCTAATCAAAACTTGAATCTGAAACACTCAGCCCCTTTTCAATTTTTACTCAAAGCACACTTGCATCTTTCTAATCAAAACTTGAGTCTGAGACACTCAGCATCTATGAAGCCCAAATACTGGAGAAAATAGACTTAAAAAAACATTTTCTGAAACTTAATAGACACTTAAAACAGTATTCACAAATATCATAAACATGAGAAATTATGAGTTCTGAGGATAAAGCTAATAGAAACTTGTACCTTTCTTTTAATGAAGACAAGTATCGGCTAAGACATCCTTGATGTACAGCATGTCCACAAGAAGAAAGATGAACTCCATCACAATCGGTTGGGCCAAATCCAACATTTTCTAGACGCTGTGATGTTGATTCTACAGAAGCATTCTCATTACCAGCATTTCCAGATGCAGAAGAAACCTCTGATATTTCTCTCACAATTTCAGCTGCATATTTCCCAATCAATGCAGATCCAGTAATTCTAACATTTGAGTTCCCTTCAGCAGATGGAACTTTCTCATCCTCATCAATGAAATTTGAAGATGACATAAGATTGTGCATTTGGTCACGAACGGAAACGTATATTACCTGCTCTAATGTCTCAAAAGTATATGGCGGTTTTTCTTTTTCATCACCAGGCGTGTCTGGGAGTTGAAAATCTCCCAATGCTGGGAAATGGTTCTTCATATATTGTAGAAAAGTATTAACTTCCACAGGTTGCCCACTAGAAGCTAACTCACTGGTAGCATTCTGAACTGACTGAGTTAAGTCGGAAGATAATGTTGATTCCGTACTACCTGAATTCTGATTAATAGCCGTTTTGTCTACCTCCTTGGTGTTACAGACAGACATGGGTTCTTTATCTGATCGGCGAAGTTGGGTCCATGATGGGGGACCTCTTTCAATAGAACTAACAAGCCTAGATTTCTAGTACATAGAAAAAAAAATGCATGAATTAGAGCGCGGGATAAAATAAGTCTAAAAAAAATCTAAAAAAGTTCTTCACAAATAGATAGAACCTATAAATGATCTAGCTAATAGCAGGCATGCAGTACTACCGTCGTATACCTGAAGAAGAATCAAAAAGGAAATTGGAAGTCTTGAATTATGGTCGTGACAAAGAGAGCAAACAACTTGTTTGGATTCTTCAGAATCATGTTCAGCTTCTAAGTCACCTTCGTGACCAAGTTGAGAGCCATCATCAATAATTGATTCAATGCTAGCCATAAATTTTGTCTGTTGGGCTCTCATTTTCTCCTACATTTAAAAACAAGTAAACCAAGAGACAAAATTCAAATGGTGAAGGCAATCACGGCAGAACAGGTCAACCCTGTCTTGATCCAAAAGTAAACAAATTATGTCTAGCACAACAAAGAATATTTGCAACCAAATGCCTTCCTTAGCCTGTAAAATACCAACCTGAAAGATATGGGAAGCATATCTTTCAAATTATTCAAGAACTTAAATAGTTTAAAAATTAAGGATATAGTAAGTCTAACAGAAATGTTGTAACAACAACCTACCATTACTGCCGCCTGCCTCTCTCGGGCTTTTGCCTTGCGTTTCTCGCTGTCAGAAGCTGACAAAGAGATACTAGGGTCTCCAGTTGGAACACATTCAGGAATATGATTCACCACTTCAGGGGCAAGTTTTTGCAACTTAATCATGCAACTATCGTCAAGCTCAGCAAACTTTTTCAATAAGCTTTCAACTAGAGAAGACAAACCACCAGCCTCTGCGTTGCTGTCATCATTTTCCTTTCTGCTCATTCCCATCAATAAAACAAGAAGTGACAGCAAGCTTTGTTCCCCAACACCATAAAAAGAACTCTCATCAATTATTTCTCCAGAGAATGCTATAACGGGAAGTTGAGCAGTATGATTAAATGCATTATCAGTATTTTCTTTCTGCTGAAAGCAGATATCTAATGATAATGATAGCAAATGTAGTGCCGGTAAAAGAACACTATCAGGAGCACGAGATTCAGGAGATTTAAAAGTAACAACAGCATAAAATAGCACGGCACGGATAATCTCGAAGGCAACTTTGCAAGTGGCTATTCTAGCTATCCCCTTCAAGGGAGGATAAATGTTGGTCCACTTGGGCAGCTGAGTAGTTGGTGCAGAGACGCTGCAAAAGCGCAGGTATCTTTCTTCAGCAACTTGCAAATCCTTTGAATTCCAACGTGGATGATACAAATCCAATTCTTTCCAAAATAGCCACCGTAGAGAATACATACCCTGATATAACAAAAAAAAATCACAATAAATACAAGGGAACAAACGAAAGTCATAAATTTTTCGAAGAGTCTACAAAACCTGATTAAAGCCAGATGGATTGGAATATACAGCAACAGTATCCAAAATATCTTGAAGCTTATCAAACTTGGAAAGATCGCGAGGAAGAGACTTCACCAATTGACTGTGAGTAGCATTTCCAATGGATAGCTTATAAATTAGTTCTCTTTTCACACTTTCAGCAGCAGTTAGCCCACAAAAGCGCCGTTCTTTTACTATCTGAATAATAAGAGTAAGCATTTCTTGAACTAAAACAGGTTCATATCTGAAAATAAGATCGAAAGAGAACTATTACCATGATATTACACAAAAAAGAAAGATAATAAAATAATGACATATAAAACTGATGTGTTTGCATGAGCACAACATAAAACACAAGAAACTAAGTGATTATCATCAACCCGAATCATAAGATGATGAACACAAGATCCAAATCAAAACAGACTATGATAAATGAAGACAAACAAATCATTCAATATTCGTTAGATCAGGAGTTCAGTCCCTACTGCTTGCAGTCTTCTTAGTTATTAAAAAATTCAACTCAAGGTAAAGAAAGCTTGTGCATTGTCCATATTTCAAGCCCTGAGAACTTTTACATCGATTAAGGGGAATGTCAAAGATATAACAGGCCTCTGCATAAAAACTTGAGCTTATAAGAGACTGGGTTCTACACTAAATTAAACAGTCCGATGGGAAGTAACAGAGTCACAATTGACTCTGTAACAGAATATATACAAATACTTTCTTCGATGGGTTTTAAGCTCGGTGCTGCATGCATGCCTTCACCACACTTGTCTTGTTGCCTAGTTGAACTCGTCCAAAGTAGCATCATTTTGTAAATATTCTCCTCTATACAAACGTGACTGAAATATTTCTTGTAAAAAGTGGTGTGCATGTGGTATTTAGTTACTTGAGAAAAACAATTAAATCATTTCTTAAGAACTTATATGACATCAATTTGCCATAACACCGTAGATCTATGAAAATTGAAAAGTTTTCCGTGTTGCAGGAGAATACATACTCGCTAGACTGTTCAAGATTCAGGGATAAGTAGTTTGACAGTCCAAAGCGCTCTAAAACTCTACTGACAAAAAGATCTTCTGGAGCAAGTGCTGCACAACATTGAAGAAGAAATAGATCAAGCTCCAGACCTTGTTCAGACCTGTAAAAGTAAAAGACTGGTTTAGAAAAATAATAATGGATGGGTTTCAGCCCTTAAATATAAATTATAATAATACAAAATTGACTTACCAGCGCACTGATCTATACCATTCACACGATAGTAAAGCAGCATCTCCATTTTTACGCCACATTCCAGCATGGACTTCAGCACAAAAGACCCTAATACGCAAAGGATTCTCCATTATAAAGGCAGAGAAACCATATGGATGACTTCCTCGTAAAGCATGTCCAAAGAAGTCATTATAGATTGTTGATGATGAATTTGCAGCACAAATGTCAGTCACGTCTAGCACTTCAGATTCACAAAAATATCTTCTTAGTGCCTTTTGTAACAGCATTGAAAGGAATCTATGAAACGGGATGTGAACAGATATATCTTGTGAACTAACATCATAGACTATTTGTGGCCAATCAGGTGATGATAGAAAACGTAATCCATCTGATTCCACAGTAAAATCTTCTTCCATGGCACTACCATCTGTTGACGTGAGAATATACTTTTCAGATGCTCTACCATTATCAAAACTGGAATGAGCGTAGGCGTTTTCTGAACCTATTTCTTCATTTGTTTTCAATTTACCCCTTCTGAGATTAGATACTGCCCCTTTAGATGCTGAAATATTGCTAGTACCACTAGGAAGTACCCCGGGTGTATTCTCAACTCCCAACCAATTTTCAACAGCCCTTAAACACTCATATATCAACCAAGTGACTGAATATGGAAGCAGATGAGAAGAGGCATCAGATTTTATCTCAAGAACTTTTGGTGTAGCAAAGACACTGCTACTAGTCACATTACATGCAGAGCTTTCCTGGGATAGTCTCCCTACCTTAGCATGTCTTAGATCACCTCCATCATCCGATTCATTATGATTCAAGGTCCAAACTGTTTCATCACCCGCCTCTCCCTTGCTAGCATCAGAAAACGCCCCATCCACAAATAGAGAGTGAATATTGGCTATAAAATGCCCTAAAGCAAAAGGCAAATGGACATTCTCATTCTCTTCTTCTATATGTTGACCCGTTTCTCTCTTTTGAGGGTTCATTCCCTGCACATAGGATAGAAGTTTCAACCAAGTTCTTGAGATGTCTTGATGGTTATTGGTTACATATTTGGACACCACCATATGGCTCATAACAAATCGAATATCTTCAACAACGCGTATTGTTGTCTCATACAAATGTACCCACCTGGACACCTGTAAAAGTATCATATAGTTCTTTACCAAAAAATAGTGAAAGAAGATTGAAAACATGATTATAAGAAGTATAACTGCATTTCATTTATAGAAACTTCTAAACCGTCTTCACAGCTAGATCCATCTACTCAAAAATCTACGAGTATAAAAGCGATACGCACTAGTATTCTTGGCATATCTAATACACCACTTCTACCAGAGTTGCAAACTTTAAAGAGAGACAATCACTCATTACCTGTAAACGTCCATTTTCAGCACAAGAAATGAAAATATTTTCCAAACATCCTAACAGCATGTTCAATAGGTTGATTTCCTTCACAAGACGTGGGGTAAGAGTTGGCACTGTAAGTATCTGCACAGAGAACATGGATACTAGTGGATATCTCTTTAGAGGAAGGTCGCTGCCCTCTTTAATGACCTCCTTTATAAGACTTGGATAGTAAGTGAGAAAAACTTTAGCAAACTCATACTTAAAAGTAGGTTCTCCCAACAATTTCAGTAGCAGCTCATGGAGTTTCTTTACAACATCATTAGTTGAAAATCTCTCAGCTCTCACCAGGACACTCAATAAATCAGTAGAGCACAGACCAGCGATAAAACTGAGCAAACTCTCACTGTGCTTGCAAAAGTCTAAAAGCAAGGTAGCCATAGCAAAAGTTAGATCATTTGCGGCCTTCTTTCCTCTTGGATCAGAATCACACACAACTGTTAGCCTATCTTTCCAACAATTGAAAAGAGGAGAAAGCACGGGAGAAACAGAGTTCTCAACCTCCTTTGAAAGTGGTTGTACATTCTCCACACCCTTGTGCATTGAGCAGAACCCCTCTCGCTTCCACGCTGTCACATCCCCACAATCACAACAACCACCACCCGTGTAAATGACACCGTAATCATGTCCAGTGTGCTCCCCATTCTGAAAACAAGGAACACAGATAGCACAAGTTGGGTCATGTTCACAAGTCCTACACCTGTAAGCCAAATCAGTAGATCCCCAAACAGCCGCACAAACACCCCTCTGACCAACCGACATATTAGAAAGGCCTTTCAGAGCTTCACGCGGGTCACCCTTAAACATCAACCACTGCAACCACAACAAGCTCTCCTTAAACATCTTCTTTGAACCCAAATTTGAATCCTGAGATACTTCATCCAGTTCATCATCGGTAGGCAATATAGCATACACTATATCATTTATCAAAACCTTCTTCTCTTGAACAAAAGCAACCAAACCAGGTTGGTCAAGCTGCTCCTCAGGAACCCCAAACTGCACAAGCCTCTGAAAACCAAACCAAACCACAAATCAAACATACATTTCAATTTCAATATTAAAAAATCCAAACCCCAAAACTAAAAAAATAAAGCAATAACCGAAATTCACTCAAACTAAAACAGTTTAAAACAGCCAAATTAACCAGTAAAGTTATTTCTCGTCTCTGGTCAATAGAGAAATTGAATAGATATACAGTGATCGAGCAACGGAGAGTGTAAATTTTCAATAAGAAACATTCAGGATCGAAAGGAAAAAATGATGTATTCACCTGAATGACTCGATCTCGAGCACTGAGGGGCTGAGATTCAGAGGGAGAATCGATTTCCATATTATCGGCCATGAAATAACGCACGAAACGAACGATGAAATAGCGCAAGGAGCGAGGATCAAAACCAGAACCTTCACTCCCCAGGTTTGATTTTGAGGAACAAAATTCCTTTCCTCAATTCCGTGATTTCGCGAAGAAACGATAACAAAAAACAGATAAGAACTGAAGTTCTTAGAGACAAGTCGCGTAGCTGAAAACCCTAATTGGATTTCCGAAAATCCCCAAATATTGATGTGAAATCGATTAAGGTGTGAGGAAGATGATGATGATGATGATAATGTTTATATTATAATGCAGTTAGTACACTCTATACTCTTCGTATTAAGTTTAGTTTCATTTTGTAATTTTTTTCTTGAAATAAATGAACCGAAGTTCCGAAAAGGAAACAGTGTAGGATCAACTAAATGACAATAGAGAAATCAATTTGGCACATCCTTCGCATTATGTACTCCACATTTTCACACAAAAATAATAAACTTTAAAAAAAAAAGATTTTTTATTTTAATATTTACTTTTTAAAAAAAATATGAAATATAAATATAAATAAAGAACGACGAAAACATCATAGAGATGATTTAAATTGAGAAAGATTCTTTTATTTTAGATAAATCTACTTTTTTTTAAAATGTAACTTTTTTTTTCTCTTTTAAATATTGTATTGTGTGCTTTTTAAATATGTGAAATTTTTTTCATCTTTTTAAAAGATCAAGAATACAAAGATTTTCATACATTGTTAAAAAAAATCATGATATAAACTTTTTTCTTTTTCGATTTAGATAAAGAATATGATATTGAAATGTTTGAATTGTTTATAAATTTTATTGAATTATTCAATACTATAAAAAGATATATTTGTAAATTATTAATATATACTTAGATGAAAACGTTAGGGCGCAAACAGTTGATGAAAAAATGAAATTATATAGTTATTATTTGATTTAATTCGATTATTGCGAAAATAAACAAGGAAAGTGTTTTGGACTGGGCCGAGGCTTAGCCCACAATCGGACAGGCCCAAACCCCATTGAGGTTGGGCCCAATATGACCGCGTTGTCGAGCTGGGACCCGGGGGCACAACACTCATTCGAGCATGGCGAAGGCCCTCATCGGCCGAGCAGGACCCTGGCTGCCGACCACCCAGCCTCGCCTCTCCTCATCACCGGCTAGGACCCTCACGTCCGACCAGATGGCCACGTCTGGCCGAGGAACTCCTCAAGGCTTCCCCCACGATCTCCACGTGCCCCTCACGCAGGGACACGTCATAAGGTAACTTCCCACTTCCTGAAGATCTGGTCTTCCTCCTCCCGGATAGTGCGGAGCAGTTACACTAGGGCGAAGACCACGTGCTGGTCTCTACGATGCCACATCAGCCCTAGCAGTTGCCAACATTGGGCCTGGCAGCCCAGCCCAGTGTGTCGCTACCGCGAAAATAAAGTGTCGGCAGAACAGAAGAGTCGCCACCTTTCGTTATTTATCCCTCGGAACGGGAAAGGAAACGATCGGAAAAACCTGACGAAAAGGTATAAGACAAGGTCATCGCAACCATTGTCTGGGTTCGGGAGTCGGTTACGCAAGGGGAAGGTATTAGCACCCCTCACGTCCATCGTACTCAATGGGATCCACGCTTGTGGTGTTTATCTGACGGGTTTGTTTACTATCTACCTATCAAGGCTGGTCTGAAAAGAAAAGAAAATGACTCGGCAAAGCGTCGCGCTTTATGCCTACGTATTCTCATCAGAGAATGAGAAATCAGAGTCAACGTAGTTCGACTAACTACAGGTTACGGGGAAGGTGGCTCGCCAATACGTCAGTATTGTGCCTACGTACTCTCAACAGGTATGAGAGATCAGAGCTTACGTAGTTCGAGCTAATACGGCTTACGGGAATTCAGATTCATCTGTTTTATCGAGTAGGGTTAACAAACAGTTCCAGTAGTTTGGTGTACGCAGCTCGACCCTTGAAGACTTAGGCGTTACCGTTTGCGGTAGAACTGGGAGTTAACGACACTCTTTTCTTCAGAAAAGCTTCCTTTGAATTACGGGCCCACGGGGCAAAAAGGTTTGAAGTTTGTTTTTTGTCTTTTACGGAAGAACTGTTTTTTAGTTGTCTGTTTTCAACCAATATCACACTAGAGACTATGACCTGAGAGTGAATGCGTCGCATGTCACCCAAAGGGTGCCATACTAAACATCCAGACTGTTAAAAAGAAACTCTCCAACAATCCTTTCTCAGATAGCTTAAGGCTCGTAACGTACGACGTCAGTTAACCTTTATTACTGTATTTTAATTTGTTTTGAGATGAGAAGAGAGAACGAACAGGTTCAACTAAGGGGGGACTATCAAGTCCTAATGTTGTCATGCCAAGGATTCATCATATGGTTGAAGTTCGAAACAGGGAACTCCTAGAAGTTATCATGCATAGGTTTCAACCTAAAGTTCTAATCATCACTTCCTTATCGAAGGAGGTGAGATTCCTAGGGGATCATGTCAATGATACAGAAACAGATAAAGCATCAGCTTAAATAGCAAACAGTAAACGACTGTAAAATGCATGTGTCGCTACTGCGAAAATCGGCGTCGGCTGAACAGAAGAGTCGCCACCGTGCGTTATTTATCCCAAAGGAGGGAAAGGAAACGCTCGAAGTAAACCTACCGCGAAGACGGGAAAGGAATGGTCATCGCAACCAAATCCTGGATTCGGGAGTCGGTTACGCAAGGGGAAGGTATTAGCACCCCTCACGTCCGTCGTACTCGACGGGACCCACGCTTGTTTTCTAGTACGGATTGTTATTCTATCTATTCTACAGGTCTGGGGTTAAAAGAAAATAAAATGACTCGGCAAAGTATCGCACTTTATGCCTACGTATTCCCGTCTGGAACGAGAAATCAGAGTCAACGTAGTTCGCCTACCTACGGGAAAGGAGGGGAAGGTTGCTCGCTAGGATATCGCATCTTATGCCTACGTACTTTCATACAACATGAAAGATCAGAGCAAACGTAGTTCGGGCCACGTGCGACACAAGTCTGTCTTGATTGTTTTTTATCCTTCTGAAAAAGGTTTTCTCCTGATTATGGGTCCAAGCGGACAAAAATGACGTTTTTGATTGGTTTACAGTCTTTTACGCAAGAAGTATTTTTTAGTGTGTTTGCAATCTCTGACGCACTAGAGACTATGATTTGAGAGTGACTACATCGTATGTCACCCTAAGGGTAACACACTAAGCAATCAGATTACTGAAGAGTGACCCTCCAGCAACCTTTTCTCAAATAGCTTAAGGCTCGTAACGTACGACATTGATTAACCTTATTACTGTGTTTTTGAATTATTCTGAGATGAGAAGAGAAAGGAGCTCTAAAAAGCCTATGGTTGAAAAGGGAATCAAAATCTACCCTAATGTTGTCATGCATGGATGAAAGCCTAATGTCTGTCTTATTTCTCTCTTGCACAGAGAGAAACAGAGATCCTAGGGGATAAACGGAAAAGCAACAGCATATATACAGTAAAGCAGTAAAATGCATGAATGCAACAATACAAGCGAGGCAAGGGAGTCCCACTCAACCTCGAACCTAGAAAACAACAGGCAAAAGTGAACAAAATTCACTTTAAACCTAACAGGGTAATTATCAAACAATACAGTCAGGAAACTCAAACAATACATCAACAGCTCTAAACAACACCAACAGCTCTAAACAGCAGAAATCTGATAGAAACAACAACAAGTCACCAACACCTTCAAGCAAGGTCTTCATCCACCTACAAGCTTCAAATAAGCATCCAATCTTCAAGATAAACAACAAGCTACCACAAGCAGAAACTCTAAACAGCAGACATCATCAACAGCTAAGCAGCAGTAAGTCCTACTTCAAACAGTTGCACAGCTCTGACAACACCAGCTCCTTCCTCTAACAGTCTTCAAGGCACTGAACTTCATCTTCAATCTTCAAGGGATTCTTCAAGGCAAGCTCTCCAACAGAGAAATGATTATAAGAGGATTTTGAATGTTAAACAGTCTGTTAAGCACCAAAGGTGGCCTACAGAAAGTTAACATAATACAGACTGTTTCTCTCAAAGTTCTATCTCCTAGATACAGTCACTAATCCTTCCAAAGGAGGGATGTGAGTATTAAGGAGAGACTTTTAATCATTGAGAAGAATGGAGGCAAAAGAAACCATCCATGTTTATGAAGAAAATTTTCTATTCTAAGGCTCTATCTATACCCTATATCCTATAGTCTTCAAGCAACTCCAAGCAAGCCAAGCAATCTTCATCAAGCTTTGATTTTGATCTGCAATCTTCATCTCTAATCCTTGCCAAGCTCCACAAGCTCTAACTAAGCCCACACCCCAAGCAGAAGCCCAAAAAGCCCACACAACAAAATAAACCCCAAAAATGGGCAAACCAAACAATCACACAATTGTAAAATATGCTAAAAATAGTAATATAATATTTACAAGTCTAATATTAATTCTAAGGGAAATACTATATCTACCCTATATACCCCATAGGTCCCATACTCTAATTCACTCTAAAAAACCCAAAATAAAATGTTCAAGTGCACCTATGTTGTGTTTAAACCCTAATCTAACCATCTTAATATCATCTAATCAAAACTACCTAAAAATAATCCTAAAAATTATGGAATAAAATCCAGGGGTACCTAATGTTTGTATCTAGTTGCCCTAAAAAGATTGGTCTAAAAAACTCAGGGGAACTATCTAGAATAAAATCTACAAAATCATGTACAAACTAAATGCAATAAAAAAACAACTAAAGGCAAAATATTCACAAAAAATAAAGAAAATACCTAAAATCAAATTTTTATTTATTTACAATTTTCTTGAAGTCCAAACTAACCTATAGCAAAAATTCTCAGATTAAAATAACTATTTTTCCATTTTTTATGATTTTCTAAAGTTGTGAAATAAAATGCACAAATGAAAATGAAATTAAAATGCCCAGGAGATGCAGAAAGCAGCTAAGCATAGTTCAAAATCCTATGGGCCACTAACCAGGGGGGTGCGCGTAGCAACTATTACTGAGCCCAAAACCAACATAAAATCAAAAGAAAATAGTAACGAAAATGAAGAAAAACGTGGTGCCAAAAGCGACTAATACTAGTGTAAAATCAATGGGCTTTGAAACAGGGGGTGCTAGTAACACAAATCACTCAAGCCCAAGCTTCTCAAATTAACGAAATGACCGTGTATCGGTATTTCAGTAAAATACTTCACAAACTGAGACTTAATCTCATCCACACGATTCCGTTTTAAGTCAAAAGTCAGCACACATCCAATGGTCCAGCTTCATCTTTTCCATTTAAATCAGACTTGGAGCCCAAACAACCATGGAAGTTCAAGCTATGAATACAAATTACAGCAAATCATGTTCCTCCAATATTGAACCAAAATCCACAAAATAAAACCCTAACATGATCCAATTTCTTCCCTGGTTTCAACTAGGTTATCAGCATCATTTTATATAGCCTCTAACAGCAAACACGATCTTGGATTCAAAATTGCTCAAAAAATCAATAATCACTAATCATCAAATTAAGCATCCCAATCTCTTCCTTATTCAACACTGATCAATCTTAACTAAAAAACTAAGTCTATAACTCCATATTTATCATGTTCTTGATCTCAACAGAAATTATACCACTATGTCAACTAGCACCAAATGGCTTCAAACTATCCAGAAACAACCACCTAACCACATACTAATCAACTAACTTAAGATTTCATGCCAATTACTCCTAATTCGAGCCAGAGTGTGAAGTTTACTAACCTGATGAAATGATGAAAACAGATGGTAGAAACCTTCAATCCAAGGCTTGTCCTTCTCCAAATTCCTTCAGTATGATCTTTTCTTGCTTCTGTATGCAACCAATCTCCTTGGAAGTGCTTGATTTTCTGAATCAGATTTCAAGTTGCAGGTGGAAAAGTGGGAGATCAAGAACACGATCCAAGCTTGAATTCTCTCAGATTTTGATTGGTACACCCTCAGAAACACCAAAGGAACTGAATAGGATCAAAAGATTGGATTGATTATGAAGAAAATGAAGAACTCAAGTATGAATTGCAATGGAGGAATTTGAAACTCAATCTTTCTTCTATGCACCAAATGACACCCAACCCCTATCCTGATCAGTTCTAATGGCTTTATAGAGGATGTTAGAAACTTCTAGAGATTGCTGGAATGATCCAAGGAGAAATTGGATATCTCATGCTATGGTAAATTGAAATGGTGAGATCAACATATCAATTGCAACTTGCCTTGTTACAGTATTCAAATGTGACTTGAATATCTCCTCAAATGAGAATTAGAGTGTGTTAGAGTGGTCCTTTGCCTTGTAATTTAACCCTAGCTTGATTTGGCAAGTGTATCTTCTTTTACAAGCAACTAATGACAAGTCCAATTTCTTGACCTCAAATTCAAAATCTAATGATGTCAATGATCTCAAAATGTGTTTTCACTTCAATTTGGTATATCACATGATGCATTTTGGCCTTGGATCAAAAATCCCCAAATTTGGTCACTCGAAATGGACTTAAACCTTCCATATTTGGTCAAATTTATCATTTTGAGTTCCATGCATTTCCAAACTATCATGACCTCTTACTTAGACTCAAAACATCATTTTGAGCAAGTTTGATGTTGAACATTTTTTCATTTGAAGTTTGCAAGTAGGAGTTTTAGGCATATGCTTGAAATGACCTATAATCTCACTTTCCCAAAATACCCCTGGCTTGTCAAGATCATAAGTAGAGTTCCACATATCAGAATGAGGCATACCATACCTTTCTAGAAAGCTAAGATCATGAGGAACAACTTTCATGTTTACCAAAAATTCATTTGAAAACTCCTTGTGGGGCAAACGTTGATTGGAAGTCAAGTAACTTTCAGAGATAAATTTCAGTGTCCTCAGATGACCTGTAACTTGCAAGAACCATAACTTGAGTTCTATGAATCTCCTTGATGACTTCCACCATTCAGATTAAAGGTATTGAGATGATCTACAAGTTTCATGTTGGCCAAAGATCCATTTGAGACTTGTATTTTGAATTATTTTGCTTGGAAGTTTGACCTAAATCAGGGGATTTTACACAGAAACCCTAATTTAGAAACTTCTCTTCTTCTTGATTTCTTTTGATTTCTCCTTGGCACAACACCACGTCCATATCCAAATATCAAATGATGAATCCCCCATCCTTCAAATAGGCCTTGATGCCCTTCAATCAAGCATTAGACCTAGGGTTGACCTAGGGTTGACCCAGGTGAAACCCTAGTTGACTGTCTTCAACTGTAGCTCTTGTAACCACACCAATAACTTGTCTTACTTTCAAAATGACCCTCTAGGTCTTCCATGATGGCTACACACATTCCATGCCTCAGTCCATAGCTCACAACCTCTTTGATGATCTTCAAATACTCCCCAGATAGGATATAAATCCACTGCTTGATCTATTAACTTCTCAAAGCTTCACCTTCTTTCTTGGTGACTTGAATAGGCTTGAACTTGAATAAAACTTTTTGGATATGCTTCTTGAGATGAAAATGGCACTTGATCCCTTGTTGAATGGCTGGCCCATGCTATGCTATGCAAATGAATAAACTATGTACATGATCTACTATGCAAATGATAAAGTTATGAAAACACAAATCAGGTAAAACAAGTTGGTCAGATTTTAGGGTGCAACAGCTGCCCCTATTCAAACGGCTTGGACCTGAAGGGTTGAAGCGCCCGGAGCCTTCAGACAATCGAGGTACGAGACGGTTGAATACTAATAAACCCGAAAATTTGCCAACTGCAAAAATAAATTGCACCACTACTTGGGGAACACTATCTACAAATCTGATTTCAACGCTATCTTGTCAATATAGGAATAAACTTCACTGGGAGAAGTAATTTTGTCGTATATAAGAATGCCATTCTATCTTGTCATGAGACACATACTATGTTCCTTACGGGGACATCATTCGTCTAGATACTGAGGAGTTCATCCGCCTATCTCTCACGGGAAACATGCATCGATTTAGTAACACTTCATCCGCCTATCCAACACGGGAACACGATTCTGTTTACATCACAGGTAAATTTTCTTCTGCCCATCACACAGGAAAATACACTTCTGCCCATCACACAGGAAAATTACACTTCTGCCCATCACACAGGAAAATTACACTTCTGCCTCTCACGCAGGAAAATACACTTCTGCCCATCACACAGGAAAATTTTCTTCTGCCCATCACACAGGAAAATCTTCTTCTGCCCATCACACAGGAAAATCTTCTTCTGCCCATCACACAGGAAAATCTTCTTCTGCCCATCACACAGGAAAATCTTCTTCTGCCCATCACACAGGAAAATCTTCTTCTGCCCATCACACAGGAAAATTACACTTCTGCCCATCACACAGAAAAATCTTCTTCTGCCCATCACACAAGAAAATCTTCTTCTGCCCATCACACAGGAAAGTCTTCTTCTACCCATCACATAGGAAAATTACACTTCTGCCCATCACACAGGAAAATCTTCTTCTGCCCATCACACAGGAAAATTACACTTCTGCCCATCACGCAGGAAAATTACTCTTCTGCCCATCACGTAGGAAAATACACTTCTGCCCATCACGCAGGAAAATACACTTTTGCCCATCACGCAGGAAAAATTCTCTCGGACATAGCTTCTTTGCCTATTCTTTGCATTAACTAACTCCACTGGGGATATTCCGAAAATAACTGTCGAACACTCGTCTCGATAACAAGTGGCTACTTTGATTTTATGAAAACCTGAAACGCTGCCGCAGCAACAAACTTGAAGAAACATTCCGCTGGCCGGATACAATAACGCCTCAATTGGCAACTCTGGGGAAAAATAATAAACTGAACTATGTCATCACACGTCTGCCGGCGAGACCTCGATTGTCTGGTAATATCTGAGCTTTTAGAACTCCATACTCCTATTGAGAACCACACCTGAAAGCAAAAAGTCAACCAACCTGATCTATGTTTCAAAATGCGTATGTTTGATAATGGCGTAATGCTCCATACAATATGGAAATGCTACGCGTTTTTTTTGTTTGGTGGATGCAAATATGACACTATATGCCAATGCAAATGCAGGCTCGAACTGCTGGGATAGCTCTAACAAGCTTGCTTCATCGATCTTGGTCATTGAGGACAAATATCACCCTGCTGGGGAGTGAACGGGTATCACAAAGTATTCCGGCAAAATAAATGCCAGGACACACAACCAACTCTGTCGGGGAGGGTTTTAACCTTCGATTTCCACTGGGAGGAAAGAAAACACCTGCTGAAAAGAGAGAACTCTGCTGGGGACGAAACGACTCTCTTAGGGAAAATAAACTGACTCCGTTGGGGAGAATAAATGACCCTACTGGGAAGGGAATCTCTATTGGGAAGAGTAGATTGTCTGGGTACAGCTCACAAGTTTGGAAATATTAATCTTTTGAGGCTAAACAACTATGCTCGATATAGGGAATCCTTTCGGGGGACACCACACTGTCTGAATACAGCCTACAATCTTGGAATCACCAAACTCGACTGAGGGTAAACGACTCTGCTGGAGAACGTCCTTCGGATAGGTTGCGACTAGCTGGGGAATTTGATCCTTCTTCAATAAGGAACATTGTCATCTCAGCTTCAGGAAATGAAGCGCGACCTGCATGGGGGTTCACTTCAAATAATGATCAAGTCTTTTCGTTACGGGCCTCTGGTTAGGACTGCAATCTTCTGATCGTCCATTTCGTATGGTCAAGAACCCTGCAACACCACAAACGAGACAAGACAAGTCTATACAACCAAATCTATTCAGGTTAGCGTTAGTGACATCGTTTTCAGTCAATTCGAAGTTTTAGCAATTATTGGCAAGGGCCAACAACGTTATGCACTTGCTAGTTTTATTAAACATTGGCGCTTTTCACATACAAAACAGTAAAGAACAAGCATCAAATACTGAATAACATGTTTTATTAATTGGGCCCCTGAATGGGCAGAGTTTCGTACACTGGATGTAACTCCTGAAAAGAGGAAGTTACGCACAACAACTATACAAGTATGCACAGGGAGCATAAATACAGTGAAAACTCAAATTTGCACATATGTCGGCAACGTGATGCAGACGAACATCATGAGTTGATCCTCCTATGACTCGCCTGACTCTGGCGCTTTCCCGGTATTCAAACTTCTGAAGAGATTGTATCTGATAATCGAACTCTCAGGTATATTCTCCCGCACCAATGTGCACCGTAGTATCAAATTCGGACCGCAGTCATTTGCTTTTTTAAATCCCTAACTTTTGCGTGAACCGCCCTTTGCGGGTTTTCAGTTCACCGAGATACCCTTTTTTGTCGAAGCCGCCCAGTGTAGGTTTTCAACTTCGCGGGTGTACATTTTTTCAATTTTATCCCTAATTTTTGCCCGAACCTTTTATTCTGTTTTTGGTTCGCCAGGATGCCCCATTTTTGCCTGGACTCTCTTTTTTTTGTCCAACGAGTCGATTTCAAGCAAAGTATTTTTTTACTGCGTCCGAATTCACAGACGACGTAAAGTCTTCACCGTCCATGGTGGACAACAATAAAGCTCCTCCTGAAAAGACTTTTCTGACAACGTATGGCCCTTCGTAGTTGGGGGTCCATTTGCCCCTGTGATCAACCTGTGGCGGGAGAATCCTCTTCAACACAAGGTCGCCCGTCTGAAAGCTCTGAGGATGTATCTTCTTATCATACGCTTTCTTCATTCGGCTCTGGTACAAACGACCGTATGCTAGAGAGGCTAGCCTCTTCTCATCCATTAAACTCAGCTGGTTCAACCTGTCTTTCACCCATTCTGCCTCGTCAAGTTGGACATCTTGTAATACCCTCAAGGAAGAAATCTCAACTTCCAGTGGTAACACTGCTTCCATTCCGTATACCAACGAGAACAGGGTTGCCCCGGTTGATGTGCGTACCGTCGTACGATAACCGTGCAAAGCGAAAGGTAGCATCTCATGCCAGTCCTTATAGGTCACCACCATCTTCTGAACAATCTTCTTTATGTTCTTATTGGTCGCCTCAACAGCGCCATTCATCTTGGGTCGATAAGGAGAAGAGTTGTGATGTTCGATCTTAAAACTCTGACACAGCTCCTTCATCATCTTGTTATTTAAGTTCGAACCGTTGTCGGTAATAATCCGCTCGGGGATTCCATATCTGCAAATGATATCTCGTTTGATAAACCTGGCTACCACCTGCTTGGTCACATTTGCATATGATGCTGCTTCCACCCACTTGGTAAAATAATCAATTGCTACCAAAATGAAACGGTGTCCGTTAGATGCTGTCGATTCAATCTTTCCTATCATGTCAATTCCCCACATCGAAAATGGCCATGGTGATGACATCACATTCAGAGGACTTGGAGGCACATGGATCTTATCCGCATAAATCTAGCATTTATGACACCTCTTCGCAAACTTGAAACAATCTGTTTCCATAGTTAACCAGTAATAACCTGCCCGCAGCAGCTTCCTCGTCATAGCATGCCCACCAGCATGTGTACCGAATGTACCCTCATGTATTTCCTCCATAAGCAACTTCGCCTCTTTCTCGTCTACACAACATAGCAGCACCAAGTCGTGGTTTCTCTTGTACAGGACACCGTCCGGATTCAGATAGAAATTACCAGCCAATCTCCTGAGAGTCCTCTGATCGTGACTGGATGCCCCAGCCGGATACTCTTTGTTCTTCAGGAAATTATGGATATCAAAATACCAGGGTTTATCATCAGATGCCTCGTCAATAGAAAATACGAAGGCGGGTCTGTCAAGCCGAGAGATAACAATTCTGGGAGCCTCATTCTAGAAGTTGACTTTATACATGGAAGACAATGTGGCCAGGGCGTCAGCCATTTGATTCTCCGCTCTCGGTACGTGATGCAATTCAACCTTGTCAAAGAAAGGCAACAATCTCCTTGCATAATTCATGTATGGTATCAAATTGGGCTGACGTGTCTCCCATTCTCCTTTTATTTGATTCACCACCAGAGCTGAGTCTCCATATACATCCAGATTTTTGATTCGCAAATCAATGGCTTCTTCAAGCCCCATGATGCAAGCTTCGTATTCGGCTTCATTATTGGTAACCGGAAAGGTCAATCGAGCAGTAAATGGGATGTGCGACCCATGTGGAGTAATGATGATTGCCCCTATTCCGCTACCATAGGAGTTTACAGCTCCGTCAAAGATCAACTGCCATTTGGAACCCAATTCTGGTCCTTCGTCCGGAAACGGTTCTTCACAATCTTTCATCTTTAGGTACATGATATCCTCGTCAGGAAAATCAAACCTCATCGATTGGTAGTCCTCAATAGGCTGCTCAGCAAGATACTCCGATAACACGCTCCCCTTTATAGCCTTCTGTGAGACATACTGGATGTCGTATTCGGTCAAAACCATCTGCCAACGGGCAATTCTCCCCGATAGTGCCTGCTTTTCAAATATGTATTTGATAGGATCCATCTTTGAGATGAGCATGGTTGTATGATTTAGCATGTACTGCCTCAAACGCTTGGCGGCCCAAGCTAGCGCACAACAAGTTTTTTCGAGCATTGAGTATCGAGATTCACATTCAGTAAACTTCTTACTCAGGTAGTATATCGCATGCTCTTTTCGCCCTGTCTCGTCATGTTGACCGAGACACAACCCATACTCCCCTCAAGAACCGTCAAATACATAATCAAGGGTCTCCCTGCCACTGGAGGTATCAAAATAGGAGGCTCCTGCAAATACTGTTTTATTTTATCGAACGCCTTTTGACAATTTTCATTCCATGTCACAGCCTGGTCTTTTTTCAACAGCTTGAATAACGGCTCGCACGTTGCTGTTAGGTGAGATATGAACCTAGCGATGTAGTTCAACCTCCCTAAAAACCCGCGCACCTCTTTTTCTGTTTTAGGCGTCGGCATCTCTTGTATGGCTTTTATTTTTGCAGGATCAACCTCTATTCCTTTTTCACTCACGATAAACCCCAGCAGTTTACCCGATCTCACCCCGAAGGTGCATTTGTTAGGGTTCAGTCTCAACCTGAACTTCCTAAGCCTTTTGAATAATTTCAGCAGATTCACCAAATGTTCCTCCTCTGTCTGGGATTTGGCAATCATATCATCGACATAAACCTCGATCTCTTTATGCATCATGTCATGAAAGAGAGTCGTCATTGCACGCTGATACGTTGCCCCAGCATTCTTTAATCCGAAGGGCATCACTTTGTAGCAAAATGTTCCCCAAGGCGTAATGAAGGTAGTCTTCTCCATGTCTTCAGGTGCCATTTTTATCTTATTATAGCCTGAGAAGCCGTCCATGAAGGAGAATACAGAGAATTGAGCGGTATTGTCAACCAGCACATCGATGTGAGGAAGTGGAAAGTCATCTTTCGGGCTCGCCTTATTCAGATCACGGTAATCTACGCACATTCTCACTTTACCGTCCTTTTTTGGCACTGGCACAATATTAGCGACCCATGAGGGATATTTCTTAACAGCTAGGAAACCAGCATCCCACTGCTTTTGAACCTCCTCCTTAATCTTCACAGCCATGTCCGGTCTAGTTCTTCGAAGCTTCTGCTTAACCGGCGGGCATTCTTCTTTTAGCGGCAGACGGTGCACAACCATATCCGTATCCAGCCCAGGCATATCCTTATACGACCAAGCAAAAATATCACTGTACTCTTTGAGCATTTCAACCAATCTTCGTTTGACGTCGCTCTGCAGCGCGGCTCCTATACGGATGTTCCTTTCAACCCCTTCCTACCCCAGATTGACGATTTCAATGACTTCCTCATGAGGCAGAATGATTCGTTCTTCTTGTTTTACCAACCAAGACAACTCTTCTGGAATGTCGCCATCTTCAACAATCTCTTCTTCGGTCTGAAATACCGGGTGCTCAAAGTCGAAGTGAGTCGTAGGCGGTTCATAGATGTCATCTGAAATAGTAATCCTGCAAAGGAAATGGTTAAATGCTTTAAAATACATACAAAGCGAATAACCACGTTGCCATTTTATTGTAAAAAAATAAAAACAGGAAAAACAGAGATCACAATATTTGTACATGAAAAACGCCTTTTTGTTTAACGATTAAACAGTGCAATGTACATAACAGAACGACCCTAAGCAAAATCACGATGCCCCGGGTAGGACACCGGATTGTTCAACAATTAAGAAAACAAAGTATTACTGTTTAGTGGTCACAGGAACAGTCTCCTGAATAGACCAATTGCAAAGCCCTTGTCCTGGCACGCTCGGCTGAATCCAGGCGTCCATATCGCCATCGTTGTCTCCTTCTTCGGAATTTGAAACAGCGTTGATGGTCTCGTGATATACTCCACTAGCCGTGATTGTTATTGGTCCTTTGAAACGGGGTGCCCCTGCAGCAGGCGTTGATGATGACGGTTGATATCCCAGCCCAAATCTGTCCATCTTCACGGGAATATCCAGGACCTTGCCCCAGCCTTTTGTCTCACCAGTCTTCACTAGAGCCTGAGCCTCCTTGTATGATGATACTGCCACCTCTGATGCTTTACTCGGCCCTGGAACCTTGCCTTTGATGCGCAACCCTTCAAAGGCTTGACAGGGTGTTTCATGAATCTCGCCGTCGACTTCTACGTACTTGAATGACGACAAATGGCTGACCAGTATATCCTCCTCTCCACAAACTGTGACCACACTGTCCCCTACCATGTATTTTAGCTTTTGGTGCAAGGTAGATGTGACTGCCCCAGCACCATGGATCCATGGTCGTCCGAGAAGACAGCTGTATGTTGGTTGGATGTCCATAATGTAAAATTCAGTTTCGAAAATCTCCGGCCCCACTTGCAGAGGTAACGTTATAGATCCAAAGACTGACCTTCGTGTACCATCAAATGCCCTGACCACCAAGTCACTAGGCGTACAAATGATCCCCCTGATGTCCAATTTCATCATTGCTTTCTTTGGCAGCACGTTCAAGGAGGACCCGGTATCTACCAGCACGTGGGACATGACTGTGCCCCTGCATTCAACTGAGACGTGCAACGCCATATTATGCTCTCTTCCCCTCGGGGTCAAATCAAAATCCGTAAATCCCAAGCTATGGCCTGCATTCACGTGCGCCATCACCCCCTCCAACTGATTCACAGAAACATCTTGGGGTACAAACGACGTGTCCAGGATTTTCAATAACGCATTCCTATGGGCTTCGGAACACAATAACAGTGACAGTATGGATATCTTCGACGGCGTTTGTTGAAGGTGCTCGACAATCTTATAGTCACTCTTACGAATAAGGCGCATAAACTCTTCTACATCTTTCAGTGATGTTTCTTTTTCATTCCTCTGCACAGGGACATCCTCATTCATTTTACCTTTACCTTTTGCCAATCGTTCAGCCTCTACCTCAGGCGATATAAAAATTCTCCCGCTCCTTGTCATCCCTCCGGTCCCGACGACATTGTCTACAACCCCAGCTGGCTGTTTACTGATATCGATTTTCACCCCATCACAGTATGCTTCCAGCCCATAAGTCCAGGGTACCGCCTTAGTGCTCTCATAAGGTGTTGGCCCTGCCTTGGTGATAGTGATCGTTGGTCTTCTGGCTGGCGCCGTTATAGTTGTCGTTTTTCGGGGAATTATCACCGTAGCGACATCACTTTGCTCATCAGCTAATACTTCTGCAAGTTTCTCAACTGTCGTTCTGTCGAATTGCAACTTGCCTTCATCTATCAAGGTCTGAATACCCTTCTTCAATTCAGCACAGCCCCCAGCCTGGGTCCAACATCCTAGACAAAATTCATCGCAGCCCGAATACACACCTCTTTTCAATAACCTGCTCTTTATTTCACACAACGGCGTTTTTAGTTCATCAACATTCATGATCAAGTTCAAACCCTCCTCGGTCAAAATAGCATTTGCCCCATGGTTGGGCATGGGCTGTTGTACTATGTTCGAACCTGCTTGTCCAAAATTTATGGCTTTGCTATCCAACAGATCTTGCACCACATGCTTGAACGCGTGGCAAGTCTCTATGTCATGGCCAGGAGCCCCGGAGTGGAACTCGCAGTGCTTATTCGTATCAAAACCAAACGGAGGAGTGCCCGTCATTGGCGCCATAATCCTCTTTTCCACCAAATTCAAACCCAGTAATGTTTGGAGTAACTCTGCATACGTATAAGGAGGTACATCAAATACTCTTTTTGGCCTCGCGTTAGGAAATCTCCTCTGTCCCTGATTTGGCCTCTGTTGTTGTTGTTGTTGCTGCTGCTGTGGTGGTATCTGCTGTAGTGGTATTGGTTGTTGATGAAATGGAATTGTGACGCTTGCCACCTGTTGCGGATGATTGTACTGATTCCGCTCTCTGCCCCAGCCTCGGCCTCGGCCCCCGAATACTGCACTTGTGTCACCCTGACGGCGACCACCAAAAGCTCTTCTGTTACTGCCAACTGGAGTAGATTCCTCAGCTTGGAATCTCCCCATTTTAATATTACTTTCAACCTTCTCGCCCATCAAGATTAGATCCGAGAAACTGCCCAAAGAAGCGGGAAACAACTTATCATAAAACATACCGGTGAATGTTCCTATGAACATATCATTCATCTCCTTCTCAACCAAAGGAGGATGAACCCTTGCAGCCATGTCGCGCCACCTTTGCGCATACTCTTTGAAACTCTCATCTTTCCTCTGCGACAACCCCTGCAGCTGGACCCTGTTCGGTGCCAAGTCACTATTGTACTTATAATGAGCCACAAACGCTTCAGCCAGTTGCTTCCAAGTCTTTATCTGAGTAGGCTCCAATCCCATGTACCATTCAAGGGAAGGACCCGACAAGCTGTCTTGAAAGAAATGCATCAGCATTCTTTCATCGTTCGAGTAAGCGGACATTCGTCTATAGTATGACCGCACATGCACCTTCGGGCAGGTATCTCCCTTATATTTGTCAAATGTGGGAGCTTTAAACTTCAGCGGTACCCTTAGGCCAGGCACCAAACCCATTGTGGTCATATCTAAACCAACAACACTTTGATTCACGACACCTTTCATCTGCTCCTCGAGCATCTTGATTCGCTGAGTGTTGTCTACAGGACCTTCAAAACCTCCACCAGAGAAAGCATCTTCTTGTTGGTCTTCTATCCAATTACCGTTCCCATTTCCGTATCCATCATACCCATTGTTACGACCAAATCTAGTCTGATTCATCACAGGGCCCCGTCCTCTATTACCATACCCCTGAGCGACCCCGGCAGGTCCAAAAGGGATCATTCCAGCACCATTTCCATTACCGAATCCACCATAGCCCTGATTGGCATTACCAAATCCATCATGTCCGAAGCCCTGAGCGTTGAAGCCGAACTTCCCATCCTGGTTAGCATAATCAAAACCCTGGTCGTTATAGCCAAATCCGTTGTTACCGAAGCCATTACCTCCAATATTATCACCGCTCAGATTGGCATCTCCGAATCCAACGTTGTTAATGACAGTCTTATTACCGATTCCTGTATTACCGTTCCCGGCGCCAGCGCCATTGCTCATATTCACAGCAGGTATATTCGCCACAGGTGGAGCTACCGATGTAGGAGTACCATCCCCATGAATGGTGTCAACACGTACAGAATTGTGGTCTTCGTTTCCATGGCCAGCATTTCTCACCAGCAATGGCTGCACCAATGTTTGCAAGTTTTCCTGCCCTTTCACAATTGTCTCCATCGTCTGCATGAACAGCGCCAGCTTCTCACGCATTTCCTGCATCTCGCTCTGCATCTGATCCATAACTCTTTTGCAGTTGGTACGAGTAGAGTATCGGTGCGGGCGTTGACTTTCAATCCTGGAAAGACCTGAAGAATGCAGGAGATGAGATACAATTCAATAATTACCTGTAATGCAATATGAATGCGAATGCGATTATGTAAATATGCTACAGGTTATATTCCCCGATTCTAGTTCCAGAGAGAAAGCCATTATGGAAATGGAGTCCCTATTCAGCAAGCAATAAACCAGAAAATCCTCATATATAACAAATGCCAAGAGGCTGAGTACTGAATACAACCGAAGAGACCTCGGCCAACAAGTCTGGCGATGGCCCAAATACGAGTACAAATAGCAAAGGTAAGGCAAAGATACGTCAGGCCAAGTGGCGCGCTCGGACGTCCTCCAATATCCTCATCGTCTCTGAGTGTCCTAGTCGGGAGATCAACTCCTGCATCAGTACAGCATGCCGCTCAGTAGTGGATCTCAGCTTCGCGGCATCGTCCCGGGGAGCTCCTTTGCTCGAACTCTCGTCAGATCTGTACCTCTTGGAACCGACCTTCTCCTTGCAACCTCTCGAGTTCTCGTCACCGTCACTGACTCTAAGATTAGCAGTACTCCTAAGGGATGTTACTTCAACAATCCGTGCTTCCTGGGCTTTAACCTGTGCCTCCAGCGTGGCAATCTGCATTTTCAGTTTGTCTTCGCGCTCTTTCCGCTTGGTGAGCGTGGCCTCCCACAAAGCCTCCCACTTGCTGATACGAGCATAAGCCTTGCTTAGAAGTTCCTTCTTGGACGTAAGTACCTTACTAACCCCGTTCAAAGCTATCCCTACTTTTTCTTTCTTGTTGGTCGCTTCTGTCAGCTCTGATCCCAACCTGTTAATCAATTCGGTCTGTTCCTTCACCGTGAAGGTGACTTCCTTCTTCTCTCGTCGTAACTGGAAGATCTCCTTCTCTAACTCCTCGTTAGCTTTCTTCAATTCCTCATTTGCAGCCAACAACTTGTTATATTTCTCGCTCTCTTCTGCAGGAGGTACCTCAATCAATGGAAGATACAGTGGTTCCACAGCGGGATAAGGCATCAAAGACATACGAGCTCTCTCACGGACCCAGGCCAAATAAGGATCATAAGCTCTGTTGTTGCTCTTACCGAGCAAAGCCTTCCCCCTCTTGTGGATGCTAGCCCACGCATGCCTCAACCTGATCAAAGTAATCTCGTCTAAGGAGCCCGTGAGATACAGAGATTCCTGTATCTCAACCTCAATAGGAGCATCTCTCAAGGCATAACCAAACTGTCGTACCAATAGTGAAGGATTATAGTTGATACAACCTTTCCGTCCAATCAGGGGAACATTCGGAAAGCCACTGCAACTATATATAATGTCAGTACCAAGCATACCCCGATCAAACCAAATGATATTCTTAGCGGATAGCCCCATCAACCGGGACGGCCAATCTAAAGTATCAACGGTATCAACAAACGGCCCAGTCTTCGGAAGGTGCCTCTGGAACCACTTGTACAGGAGAGGAAGACAGCAGGACACGTTCTTGCCACGACGTTTCTCATTCTTGTAGTGAATAGAATGATAAACATCGCCCAAGAGAGTAGGAATGGGATTCTTCGAGGCGAGAATCAGGAAGGCATCCGAATCAACAAAGTCTGGCACATTAGGGAACAAGACAATCCCGTAAATGCAGACAGCCAGAATAGCACTAAAGGCAATCCAACACCCATTCTTCGCGCACTGTGTGGCCTTCTCAACTAGGACAGATAAGTGAAAACCATAAGCGCCATTCAACTTGACCAAGCCTCCTGGAAACTCAGAAGCGTCCAGACTGACAATCTCTGTGAGTGTAGCTAATTCAGGCTCGGTATCAATGTGTACAAAGGGCATCTGGTCTAGCACGGGAATATCCAACATGACATAATACTTTTCCAAAGTGGGTGCAAGAATGTAGTCTGGAAACAAGAAACATCTCAGTTGCGGCTCATAAAACTGCATCAAAGTATACACCCCAGTAATCTCGAAAGCCGAAGGTGTGTACAACAAGCTAAGTAGCCTCCCATAGGATACTCTGAACCCAGCCCTCACACTCTCATCTGCCAAAGCAACTAAACCCAGTAATGAACTGATGTCTGGTGAATGCAACCTGTAAGCAACCGTCTTCTTCAGGGACTCCATGCCTGGCTAGAAGATGTCCTAGAATCAGAGGGGAATAATCACCTGCAACATAAATACATGTTAATGAAATGCAACCATGAAAATGCACATGCATATGCAAACATGGGATCAAGTGCAATGCTGATAGACTGGGTTGCTCTGTACTGAAGCCTTGAGAACCAATCAATCTTTATTTCAAACCAAACCAACCACTCAAAATAAACCTGTAACCACATCTCACTGATAGAGGTAAACCAGGTATTCTGAGGTCAAAGGTTCCCTGCAAACAGACCCTCCTACCCCTCACAGGTGTGTACTTAACTTGCAGACGAGGTACGGCATCCTATGCGGGTTCAACGTCACAGACTTTCAAGAGCGATGATACGATACCCAGAAGGTGTGGCATCATCATCCCTTGAAGTGGCCTCACTTAGTTGAATCCCGATTGATAGGTTCCCAGAGTCGACAATCCTCGGGTCAGACAACTTGTCGAGCCCTAAGGGCCAGGCAAAAAGCATCAAAGAGAATCTCGTCCGAGTGAGATTTCGTGGCTAGCTGGTGCGAGCTAAGCAAGCAGGCTAACCACTACTCTCTCTCTAAATCTATAGGTGTACTCAAGCCTGGGTTTGGCTTATCTCTCAACAGATTACCCCCTCATACCCACAGCAATAATTACAAGAAAATAATGCTGAAAGTAAGTACAGAAACGTAAATCCATACAAAATCCACGACAGGAAAACAAGCGCTAGGACTGACTCGCGTAGGGAACCGTTGGAGTCCCCAGCAGAGTCGCCAACTGTCGCTACTGCGAAAATCGGGGCCGGCTGAACAGAAGAGTCGCCACCGTGCGTTATTTATCCCAAAGGAGGGAAAGGAAACACTCGAAGTAAACCTACCGCAAAGACGGGAAAGGAATGGTCATCGCAACCAAATCCTGGATTCGGGAGTCGGTTACGCAAGGGGAAGATATTAGCACCCCTCACGTCCGTCGTACTCGACGGGATCCACGCTTGTTTTCTAGTACGGATTGTTATTCTATCTATTCTACAGGTCTAGGGTTAAAAGAAAATAAAATGACTTGGCAAAGTATCGCACTTTATGCCTACGTATTCCCGTCTGGAACGAGAAATCAGAGTCAACGTAGTTCGCCTACCTACGGGAAAGGAGGGGAAGGTTTCTCGCTAGGATATCGCATCCTATGCCTACGTACTTTCATACAGCATAAAAGATCAGAGCAAACGTAGTTCGGGCCACGTACGACACAAGTCTGTCTTGATTGTTTTTTATCCTTCTGAAAAAGGTTTTCTCCTGATTATGGGTCCAAGCGGACAAAAATGACGTTTTTGATTGGTTTACAGTCTTTTACGCAAGAAGTATTTTTTAGTGTGTTTGCAATCTCTGACGCACTAGAGACTATGATTTGAGAGTGACTACGTCGTATGTCACCCTAAGGGTAACACACTAAGCAATCAGATTACTAAAGAGTGACCCTCCAACAACCTTTTCTCAAATAGCTTAAGGCTCGTAACGTACGACATTGATTAACCTTATTACTGTGTTTTTGAATTATTCTGAGATGAGAAGAGAAAGGAGCTCTAAAAAGCCTATGGTTGAAAAGGGAATCAAAATCTACCCTAATGTTGTCATGCATGGATGAAAGCCTAATGTCTGTCTTATTTCTCTCTTGCACAGAGAGAAACAGAGATCCTAGGGGATAAACGGAAAAGCAACAACATATATACAGTAAAGCAGTAAAATGCATGAATGCAGCAATACAAGCGAGGCAAGAGAGTCCCACTCAACCTCGAAACCTAGAAAACAACAGGCAAAAGTGAACAAAATTCACTTTAAACCTAACAGGGTAATTATCAAACAATACAGTCAGGAAACTCAAATAATACATCAACAGCTCTAAACAACACCAACAGCTCTAAACAACAGAAATATGATAGAAACAGCAACAAGTCACCAACACCTTCAAGCAAGATCTTCATCCACCTACAAGCTTCAAATAAGCATCTAATCTTCAAGAGAAACAACAAGCTACCACAAGCAGAAACTCTAAACAACAGACATCATCAACAGCTAAGCAGCAGTAAGTCCTACTTCAAACAGTTGCACAGCTCTGACAGCACCAGCTCCTTCCTCTAACAGTCTTCAAGGCACTGAACTTCATCTTCAATCTTCAAGGGATTCTTCAAGGCAAGCTCTCCAACAGAGAAATGATTATAAGAGGATTTTGAATGTTAAACAGTCTGTTGAGCACCAAAGGTGGCCTACAGAAAGTTAACATGATACAGACTGTTTCTCTCAAAGTTCTATCTCCTAGATACAGTCACTAATCCTTCCAAAGGAGGGATGTGAGTATTAAGGAGAGACTTTTAATCATTGAGAAGAATGGAGGCAAAAGAAACCATCCATGTTTATGAAGAAAATTTTCTATTCTAAGGCTCTATCTATACCCTATATCCTATAGTCTTCAAGCAACTCCAAGCAAGCCAAGCAATCTTCATCAAGCTTTGATTTTGATCTGCAATCTTCATCTCTAATCCTTGCCAAGCTCCACAAGCTCTAACTAAGCCCACACCCCAAGCAGAAGCCCAAAAAGCCCACACAACAAAATAAACCCCAAAAATGGGCAAACCAAACAATCACACAATTGTAAAATATGCTAAAAATAGTAATATAATATTTACAAGTCTAATATTAATTCTAAGGGAAATACTATATCTACCCTATATACCCCATAGGTCCCATACTCTAATTCACTCTAAAAAACCCAAAATAAAATGTTCAAGTGCACCTATGTTGTGTTTAAACCCTAATCTAACCATCTTAATATCATCTAATCAAAACTACCTAAAAATAATCCTAAAAATTATGGAATAAAATCCAGGGGTACCTAATGTTTGTATCTAGTTGCCCTAAAAATATTGGTTTAAAAAACTCAGGGGAACTATCTAAAATAAAATCTACAAAATCATGTACAAACTAAATGCAATAAAAAAACAACTAAAGGCAAAATATTAAAAAAAAATAAAGAAAATACCTAAAATCAAATTTTTATTTATTTACAATTTTCTTGAAGTCCAAACTAACCTATAGCAAAAATTCCCAGATTAAAATAACTATTTTTCCATTTTTTATGATTTTCTAAAGTTGTGAAATAAAATGCACAAATGAAAATGAAATTAAAATGCCCAGGAGGTGCAGAAAGCAGCTAAGCGTAGTTCAAAATCCTATGGGCCACTAACCAGGGGGGTGCGCGTAACAACTATTACTGAGCCCAAAACCAACATAAAATCAAAAGAAAATAGTAACGAAAATGAAGAAAAACATGGTGCCAAAAGCGACTAATACTAGTGTAAAATCAATGGGCTTTGAAACAGGGGGTGCTAGTAACACAAATCACTCAAGCCCAAGCTTCTCAAATTAACGAAACGACCGTGTATCGGTATTTCAGTAAAATCCTTCATAAACTGAGACTTAATCTCATCCACACGATTCCGTTTTAAGTCAAAAGTCAGCACACATCCAATGGTCCAGCTTCATCTTCTCCATTTAAATCAGACTTGGAGCCCAAACAGCCATGGAAGTTCAAGCTATGAATACAAATTGCAGCAAATCGTGTTCCTCCAATATTGAACCAAAATCCACAAAATAAAACCCTAACATGATCCAATTTCTTCCCTGGTTTCAACTAGGTCATCAGCATCAATTTATATAGCCTCTAACAGCAAACACGATCTTGGATTCAAAATTGCTCAAAAAATCAATAATCACTAATCATCAAATTAAGTATCCCAATCTCTTCCTTATTCAACACTGATCAATCTTAACTAAAAAACTAAGTCTATAACTCCATATTCATCACGTTCTTGATCTCAACAGAAATTATACCACTATGTCAACTAGCACCAAATGTCTTCAAACTTTCCAGAAACAACCACCTAACCACATACTAATCAACTAACCTAAGATTTCATGCCAATTACTCCTAATTCGAGCCAGAGTGTGAAGTTTACTAACCTGATGAAATGATGAAAACAGATGGTAGAAACCTTCAATCCAAGGCTTGTCCTTCTCCAGATTCCTTCAGTGTGATCTTTTCTTGCTTCTGTATGCAACCAATCTCCTTGGAAGTGCTTGATTTTCTGAATCAGATTTCAAGTTGCAGGTGGAAAAGTGGGAGATCAAGAACACGATCCAAGCTTGAATTCTCTCAGATTTTGATTGGTACACCCTCAGAAACACCAAAGGAACTGAATAGGATCAAAAGATTGGATTGATTATGAAGAAAATGAAGAACTCGAGTATGAATTGCAATGGAGGAATTTGAAACTCAATCTTTCTTCTCTGCACCAAATGACACCCAACCCCTATCCTGATCAGTTCTAATGGCTTTATAGAGGATGTTAGAAACTTCTAGAAATTGCTGGAATGATCCAAGGAGAAATTGGATATCTCATGCTATGGTAAATTGAAATGGTGAGATCAACATATCAGTTGCAGCTTGCCTTGTTACAACATTCAAATGTGACTTGAATATCTCCTCAAATGAGAATTAGAGTGTGTTAGAGTGGTCCTTTGCCTTGTAATTTAACCCTAGCTTGATTTGGCAAGTGTATCTTCTTTTACAAGCAACTAATGGCAAGTCCAATTTCTTGACCTAAAATTCAAAATCTAATGATGTCAATGATCTCAAAATGTGTTTTCCCTTCAATTTGGTATATCACATGATGCATTTTGGCCTTGGATCAAAAATCCCCAAATTTGGTCACTCGAAAATGGACTTAAACCTTCCATATTTGGTCAAATTTATCATTTTGAGTTCCATGCATTTCCAAACTATCATGACCTCTTACTTAGACTCAAAACATAATTTTGAGCAAGTTTTATGTTGAACATTTTTTCATTTGAAGTTTGCAAGTAGGAGTTTTAGGCATATGCTTGAAATGACCTATAATCTCACTTTCCCAAAATACCCCTGGCTTGTCAAGATCATAAGTAGAGTTCCACATATCATAATGAGGCATACCATACCTTTATAGAAAGCTAAAATCATTAGGAACAACTTTAATGTTTACCAAAAATTCATTTGAAAAGTCCTTGTTGGGAAAAAGTTGCTTGGAAGTCAAGTAACTTTCAGAGATAAATTTCAGTGTCCTCAGATGACCTGTAACTTGCAAGAACCATAACTTGAGTTCTATGAATCTCCTTGATGACTTCCGCCACTCAAATTAAAGGTATTAAGATGCTCTACAAGTTTCATGTTGTCCAAAGATCCATTTGAGACTTGTATTTTGAATTATTTTGCTTGGAAGTTTGACCTAAATCAGGGGATTTTACACAGAAACCCTAATTTAGAAACTTCTCTTCTTCTTGATTTCTTTTGATTTCTCCTTGGCGCAACACCACATACATATCCACATATCAAATGATGAATCCCCCATCCTTCAAATAGGCCTTGATGCCCTTCAATCAAGCATTAGACCTAGGGTTGACCTAGGGTTGACCCAGGTGAAACCCTAGTTGACTGTCTTCAACTGTAGCTCTTGTAACCACACCAATAACTTGTCTTACTTTCAAAATGACCCTCTAGGTCTTCCATGATGGCTACACACATTCCATGCCTCAGTCCATAGCTCACAACCTCTTTGATGATCTTCAAATACTCCCCAGATAGGATATAAATCCACTGCTTGATCTATTAACTTCTCAAAGCTTCACCTTCTTTCTTGGTGACTTGAATAGGCTTGAACTTGAATAAAACTTTTTGGATATGCTTCTTGAGATGAAAATGGCACTTGATCCCTTGTTGGATGGCTGGCCCATGCTATGCTATGCAAATGAATGAACTATGTACATGATCTACTATGCAAATGATAAAGCTATGAAAACACAAATCAGGTAAAACAAGTTGGTCAAATTTTAGGGTGCAACAGCATACAATGCAAGTGAGGGAGGAAATATGTGTGGGGCATCAGCCTCCACAAGCTCGTCTTGACCTCAAGCCAAGTATGAATAACTGCAATCATACAGAGAAATAAAATGCCATCAAGCAAAACACAAACCACATGGGCAAGGGAGCAGGGCTCTACCGAATACCCGCAAGCAAAGCCATATAGTAAAAATACAAGCAGAGGGAGCAACTCAACCTCTAGTGCAATCATGCTCCTAGCTTAAGACAATCTAAACATGAACTTATTCTAATGCATCAAGCAAATCAAACAAGTCACATCAATACAGTTGCACAGCAAGCAAACAGACAGGAAAGAAAGCAAATCAATAGCTTCCTCAACTTCACAGCAAAGCTCCTCTGACAGCAGCTTAGTCCTCAGTCTTCAACAGCTCTTCAGGGCTTTCCCCTCCAATAGCCAATATCAACTTGCTTCTCCAAGTTTTCAACACATCAACATAAGTATCAACTTATCCTTCTTCTTCAAGCCTCAGCTCCAAAGTAAGTATCAACTTGTTCCTTCAGGCTCTCAAAGTATCAAACACAAGTATCAACTTGTTTTCCTCAATCTTCAGCTCTTTCTTCAATCTCAATTTGATCCTCTTCACAAGTGTCAACTTGTTCTTCTGGATCTTCAAGCCTCAGCTTCAATGGCAGTCTTCAGACAAAGGGAATTGCAACCTCTAGCATCTTCAATCTTCTAGCAAGGAGCTCCATCCCCTAGCAAGGGAGAAAGATTCATCTAACAAGAGCAAGGTTTGGACAATAGGCAGCAGAATGAAGACCAAAGGTCACCACTAAGCACTCCATCATCAGAGAAAGGAACCCTCAAAGGTTCTACCAGCTTGGGAAGGGTCACACATCCTACCAAAGTAGGTATGAGGCCTTCACAAGGGGACCTTACATCATTGGAAGAATGGAAGTGATCAACACCTTCCATGTTTATGAAAGAAGAAAATCTAGCTAGAAACTCTACCTACAAACCCTAATCTTAACACCTAAACAACACTACACCAAAAGAAGGGAAATCTTCACATCCAAGCTTCTTCAAGCATTCCTCAGCAACCCAAGCTTGTCTTCAACATCAACCAAGAGCAAGCAAAGCAAAACCCTAATCTAAGGGAACTAAAGAAATCAATCTAGTTGAATTAGCAAATCAGGATCACCTAAAACTTAGTACTAAAGTTAATCCTAACCAAAATACTAAAACCAAATGTAAAATCCTACAAAAATAACTATGGGACCCTAATTCAATCATGAATCTACCATAGAAAATCCAAAGGTTGAATCATCCACCAAGTCCTAGAAATAAAACCTAAATCACAAGGTACTAAGCTTAAACCCTAAAACCAGAGCACCTAAAGTTTCAACTTAAAACTAGCCTTAAACTTCTTCACAAAAATGTGAGAAAATTACTAAGGGGACATGCATATATATGCTAGCTACACCCAAAAAATCAAGGCAAGAATCATCACCAAATGATCAAACAAAATTCAACAAAACAAGGTATCAACCATGGCCATTTTAATATCAATTAATATTCAAAAAATGCAAATAAAATCAAAAATGCATTAATTCCTAATATTTTTAATCTATAAAATTCTAGATTCAATCATGAATCAGGGGGGAAAAGTTTGGAATTAATTGATCAATTTTCCTATTTTTTATGAATTAATTTCTAAGTCATATGAAATAATGAAAAATAAAAGAAATTAACAAACTTGCGTGTCAAATAGCAATCCAGTTTAGTTCAATTCTCAGAGTGGGCCAAAAGTGGGGTGCAGGTAGCAGTCTGAGTACTAGGCCCAAAGCTTGCCAATTAATGAAATGGTGCGTTTCATTTAAAAATCTCTCTTCAGAGTTGAAATGCAATCGTGGCCCTCCATTGCTCGCCTGAGTCCAAGGTCAAACCCTAATCCAACGCCTGCAGTGCATCGCCCCCATTTGAACTCAGTTTGGGGGGAAAACACAGACGGTGGCCTGAACAGTGGCGCCACCGTCTTCTCCGGTGAGACAACCTCCACATTTCATCAAAACTTCACCAACCATACATCATTCTCTCTAGAATTCAATGCTGATCACGAATCCAACCTTAGAATTATCTAATTCCCTCTCTAACTCAAAACACGATAACATTTTCAGAATTCATCCAAATCTTGAATCTTATCAGATCTTCAATTAAAGGTGTCAATCCAATCCTCATCTCATGGTGATCAATTTGCACTATCTAATCATGATTATTCCTTCAAGAATCTTGAGATATCAGCCTCAACAGAAAATGATCACACACCTATTTTGTCTCTAATTCACCAATTTCTGATCCTAAATCCAACTACATGAATAGGGGAACCTAACCACATATGAATTTCTAAGCATTTCCCTATAGTTTAAGCATAAATTCAAAGTATACCAACCTGGTTTCAGACGTGTAACAGAAGAGGTTTTTGATCACTACAACTTCCAAAACGATGCAGACACACTCCAAATTCACTCCTAAAGCCTTTGCACACCTTGATTTAGCTTGATTCTCCCTTGAACTCAAAACCCGATTCTCACTTGCACCTCTGAAAATTCAATAGCTCTCTCTGCAACCAGCTTCAATTCCTTCCAAAAAATGAACTGAATTCACTCAATGACTTATATAGAACTCATTGGGACTGTCTAGAACTTTCTGGAATCATCCAAATGAGATTTTGGATTTTCAAAATCTCTTCAAAATCTCATCCATGGCAGTCACTATTCTGGCTCCCTTTGGGCATGGCTATGCTTGTAATCAACTTCTCATGAGATATTGAATGAGTTTGATGTGTTATTTTCCTTGTTTGCAAGCCAAAGGTGTGAGTTGGATATGTTACTTCATCATGAAGAAATGAAATGGAATGGTATGAAAATGACCTCAAATCAAAATTCTAACATTGCCATTGTTTCTAAAATCATTTTTCCAATCAATTTGACCTATAATTTTGCTTCATTTGGTCACAAAATGAATTATTTGAATTTTTGGCCATTAAATCCTTTTAATTCTTTCTTTTTTCAAAATTTCTTGAACCAAGCCTCTCCTTGAGCGATTTCAATGCCTCCTTGATGCATTTTCAAGGTTAAAACCCCATTTTGAGCAACTTTCTAGTTGAACAAAATTTCATTTGAGGCCTCTAAGTTGGTGAAAATAGCCTATGATTACAAATGACCTATAATCACCAAATGTCCAAAATACCCTTGACTTGTCCAAGCCATAAGTTGAGTTCTACTAATCCTATTAAGGACTTATAGTACTCTCTAGAAAGCTAAGAGGATAAGGAACAACATTCATGTTGACCAAAAGTTCATAGGAATCATCCTTCTAGGGCAAAAGTGTCATGCAAGTTGGGTAACTTTCAAGCTCCAAATTCACATTCCTCAGATGACTTGTAACTTGTCAGAGCCATAACTTGAGTTCTACAAATCCTATCAAGGACTTCTAGCACTCAAATTAAATCTAAGATCAGGCTTTACAACAATCATGTTGGGGTCAAGATGAGATGACAATCACATCTTGAGCTAAATTGCCTTGAAGACAGGGGTCAAACTAGGGGATTTTACACTGTCAAGTCTTAGAAACCCTAGCTTGAAACTTCTCAAACTCTTCAATCATGACGAGTTAACCTTGGAATCATCCTTAGAACATCTTAATGCATCAATCCATGATCTCATGACCCTTGAATTAGGTCTCAACCTTCTTTAAATCATCAGTTGACTTAGGGTTGACCTAGTCAAACCCTAGCTGCACCACTCATGGCTGAGCCTTCTTAATCTTGCACAATGACCTGTCTATGCCTCAAAGTAATCTTCAACACATTCTCATGGGCTCTCTCAAGACCTCAATTATAACTTCATGGCTTCAAAATCATTTGATGACTTCCCACAACTCTCAAGCTAGGAGACACACCCTCTTGTCTTCAATCAGTCTCTCTGAGGATCTTTTAACTTCTCTGACAAGGATGTCAACCTTTGATCACTTGAATAACCTTCTTAGCTAGCTTCATAGTCTTGTATAGCTCTTAATTGGTAATCATACCTCTTGATCTCCTGCATACATGTCAATAAAATGCAAATGATAATGCTAATGTGAATGAAATGAAACAGAAGCTAGGTAAAGAAATGTTGGGCAAATTTTGGGGTGCAACAGCTGCCCCTATTCAAGCGGCTTGAACCTGACTGGGTGAGAAGCGAACGACTCTCAAACAATCAAGGTAAAAGACGGTTGAATACCACCAAACTCGGAAATTTGCCAACTGCACAAGCATACGGTACTCTGATGGGGACAAATCTTCGGAAACTGAAACAATAGCTGCACGACAACTAGCTGGAGAATTACTGATCTGAATCTCCGTCAGGATGATTCTCTGATTCATCTGATATCATTGCATCCTCAAATCATCAAGGGATCACCGATTACGCGGTAACTGGTGATTTTCCAACCGTACAAATAAACGATACTTGGATTGGTAGGAACATCTTCAAAATTGAGCATGCCAGTTGCACGGCAACTCTGCTGGGGAATTGGTCACACGGTAATTGGTGAAGGGTCAAAGCTCAAATCTCCATCAGGATGATCATCTGATTTTGCTGTAGATCTTCGTCCTCAAGTCATCAAAGGATCACCGATTACACGGTAATTGGTAATGGATGGCTGGATTCCTTATCGTCGCCTATGGACTCATCATGTTGCTAGGAACGTCGACAATATCTTTGTCGGACTTCATCAGTAAGTCAATAAGGGATCACCGGTTACTCGGTAACTGGTGAAGGGCTACTCTCAAATCTCTGTCGGGATGATTATCAGATTTCGCTGCAGCTTCTTCCTCAAGTCATCAAGGGATCACTGGTCACTCGGTAACCGGCGATACATAGCTGGTATTGCCGTCAGGCATTCTGCAACACTGCGGCAGAAGAATTCCTCGGGACTCATCAGGTCATTAACTTTTTAACAATCAAGTTAATCATGTCGTCGGGCATTCAAAGGAGTTTTCGGGCGTCAGCCGGACTTCATCATCAAGTTTTCAAGGAAAGTTTCAACTTCTCGGTTTAGAACCTGCTGGGGATTCTAGAGAACTATCAAGTAACTCTGCTTCGGGTGATTCATAAATCATTTTGGGTGAATCAACTCTGCTGAGGACTTCAAGAATCATCTTAGACAAATAATTCCGCCGGGGACTTCAAGAATCATCCTGAACTAATAACTCTGCTGGAGATTTCAAGAATCATTCTGAGCAAACACTCTGCCGGTGACTCTAAGTATCAACTTGAGCAACCAACTCTGGTGACCTCACTGGGGATTTTAAGATTCATCTTAAGCAATCAACTTCGCTGGGGAATTCAAGAATCATCTTGAGCAAACCATTCTGCAGAAGAAACCTGCAAAACAAGAATGGTAACAACCTAGCTCATGTTTCATATGCATGTGATCGTCAATGGCGTAATGCTCCACATGGTGGAAATGCTACGCATTTAGGGTAAATGCTATGCAGTCATGCAAAATGCTACGACCCCGTCAGCAAAATAAATGCTGAAGGGAAGATCCTCCTGTCAAGGAGAAAGAACAACTTTGGTGGAGAAAGGACTCATCCTGCCAAGGAGAGGAAATCACACCAATCTCAATTGGATTCTGCCTGGGGGAACGAACTTCAGTCGACTGCTGTAGGGGAACAAAGTTCTACGAGAACCTGGACTGTCGAGGGAACGATATCAATCGCAGAAATAAACTGCACGACATTCGCAACAAAACTTTCCTAAAGATAACGACTCCGGTGGGGAAATACAGCATCAACTATTCAACACTCTACTGGGGAAAACCAATCATGGCCTGAACAGCTTCCAAGGACTAGGCTCCCTTGGGAACTGCAAACTCGGCTGAGGAGGGTAACCGGATGCTGGCATCACTCTTATCTGCCAGGGAAAATACCACTCTGTGGGGGACTTTCAATTTCGCTGGAGACTTTAGTCTGTACTATCGAGTGCTGCACACTTCAGTATATGACTCAGCTGGGGAGACGACGATCCTTCAGGATACATCTGCTTAGGGGAGAGACCCTTCTCTGCTTGGGGAAACATACGGCGTACTGCCTGGAATATGATATACCTGCAACAACACAAACAGACAGACAAGATACCCTTCTCAAAGGGACCTATCAAGGTTATCATCTTGTGACAATGTTCACGTAATTCATTGTTTCAACAATCAATGGCTTGGGCCAGTAAGTTTATGTATGCGCATCTTATCAAAAAATGTCGGCGTTCTTTTTCGCAAACAAAACAAATAAATGCTAAACAAACAAACAGAATTGTTGAATAGTATACATTTTATTGATGATGAACCCCTGAATGGGTGAAAATGTTTTACAACAGATGTAAGCTCCTGGAATGAGGAAGCTGCGCAAATATAAAAACATAAATATACATCAGTATATACACAAATGTCGGCAATGAGGCGTAGACGAGCACCATGAGTTGATCCCTCTACGACCCACTCGACTTCGATACTTCTCTGATGCTTCAACTTCATAAGAGATTGATTCAGATAAACGGCCCTCAGGTCTTCCAAACCACTAAACAATGAAAGTCCACATGCGGAACGCAGTCATTTGCTTTTTCAGATCCCTAACTTTTGCCTGAATCGCCCTTTCGGGTTTTCGATTCGCTGGGATACCCTTTTTTGCCAAAATCGCCCTTCCGGGTTTTCGACTTTGCGGGTGTACATTCTTTTCTTTTATATCCCTAATTTTTGCCCGAACCCTTTTCCTTTTTTATGGTTCGCCGGGATGCCCCCTTTTTGCCTGGATCTTCTTTTTCTTTCCAGCGGGTCATTCTTTAAGCAACGTATTTTTTAACTGCGTCTGCGTTCACCGGGGATGCAAAATCTTCACCATCCATCTGGATAACAACAAGGCTCCTCCCGAGAAGACCTTGCTGACGATGTACGGACCTTCGTAATTGGGAGTCCACTTGCCCCGGTGATCGGAGTGTGGAGGAAGAATCTTCTTTAGGACGAGATCACCCGTCTGAAAGCTTCTAGGACGCACCTTCTTATCATAAGCTTTCTTCATTCGGCTTTGGTACAGACGACCATATGCAATCGATGCTAATCTTTTCTCGTCCATCAGGCTGAGTTGGTTTAGTCGGTTCTTAATCCATTCTGCCTCATCGAGTTTCACATCAACCAAAACTCGTAAAGAAGGAATCTCAACTTCTAACGGTAGGACAGCTTCCATACCGTACACCAGTGAGAAAGGAGTTGCCCCGGTTGATGTACGTACCGTTGTACGATAACCGTGCAGTGCAAATGGCAACATCTCGTGCCAATCCTTATAGGTCACAACCATCTTCTGTACAATCTTCTTGATGTTCTTATTGGCCGCTTCAACGGTGCCATTCATCTTCGGCCGGTAAGGAGATGAGTTGTGGTGTTCAATCTTGAAACTTTGGCACAGCTCCTTCATCATCTTGTTATTCAGATTCGAACCATTATCAGTAATGATCCGCTCGGGAATTCCGTATCGACAGATGATGTCCCTCTTTATGAATTTAGTCACCACCTGCTCGGTCACATTAGCATATGAGGCTGCCTCCACCCACTTGGTGAAGTAGTCGATAGCTACTAGAATGAAGCGATGACCGTTAGATACAGT